>JABUQX010104956.1:0-5000 GCA_015478945.1 Trachelipus rathkii | reverse complement strand
GTTGCCTCGGGGCTTGAGGAAGAAGAAGGAGAAAAAGTGAATCAAGTGAGTGAACGAGGGTAACTGGTCTCAGTTCGAAACAAGATTACCTTTCAATATTATTTAAAAATTCCACCAGACCGGACGGAAAATTTGCATAAAATAAATATATTTTCATGTTGCATATGCAACATATATATATATATATATATATATATATATATATATATATATATATATATATATATATATAGTACTTCTTATTTATATATATTTATTATATATATATATATATATATATATATATATATATATATATATATATATATATATATATATATATATATATATATATATCAGTAACAAATTTAGAACTGCTAACAAACGCTCACAGTTCGTAAAATGGTAAGAACAATTAAACTCCCCTTATTGGGTTTCGAACCCGCACCCTCGCAGTTAGTATGCCAAGCGTGTTACCACTAGACCAACGAGAGGCTAAAAGGAAATCCACCATTTTTCTCTGAAAGATTACTATCTTCCCAGAAGAATAAGGCAAGTCAATCTTGACAGTGACCTCTGGCAGATCTCCCCGCCCCCACTCGGGTCAAGGGTCACACAGGGTGCTACTCGGGGAGCAACGGTATCAGTAACAAATTCAGAACTGCAAACGCTCACAGTTCGTAAAATGGTAAGAACAATTAAACTCCCCTTATTGGGTTTCGAACCCGCACCCTCGCAGTTAGTATGCCAAGCGTGTTACCACTAGACCAACGAGAGGCTAAAAGGAAATCCACCATTTTTCTCTGAAAGATTACTATCTTCCCAGAAGAATAAGGCAAGTCAATCTTGACAGTGACCTCTGGCAGATCTCCCCGCCCCCACTCGGGTCAAGGGTCACACAGGGTGCTACTCGGGGAGCAACGGTATCAGTAACAAATTTAGAACTGCTAACAAACGCTCACAGTTCGTAAAATGGTAAGAACAATTAAACTCCCCTTATTGGGTTTCGAACCCGCACCCTCGCAGTTCGAATGCCAATAAGGGGAGTTTAATTGTTCTTACCATATATATATATATATATATATATATTTTTTTATATATATATATATATATATATATATTTTATATATATATATATATATATATATATATATATATATATATATATATATATATATATATATATATATATATATATATATATATATATATATATATATATATATATATATATATATATTTTTTTTTTTATATATATATATATATATATATATATATATATATAGAGTATATATATATATATATATATATATATATATATATATATATCTATATATATATATATATATATATATATATATATATATATATATATATATATATATATATATATATATATATATATCCAACTACAATTTATTTCATAATTTCCGTCTGAAGGGTGGAGTATGTGCCTATATAAACATAAACACTCCTATAACACGTCTCGAGAATCTCGAATATCCTAACTTCGATGTTCTATAGCTTAAAATCATTCTTCCTTCTACTACAATAATCTTGTGATTCTGTTACTGTTCTCCTAACAGAACAGATTTTCACGCCTTTTTTGAATATCTTACTACTTCTCACGAGACTGTTATATCTTCTCCAAAATACTGAGGTCCTCTATTTAGGGGATTTCAATGTACATAACACGTCCTCTCATACTGATTTAGGTGGGGAGGAGGCCGAATCATTCAGCATTCTCAACGATCTGGAGCAACTAATTAAAGAACCCACACACATTCCGGATCGTCCCAACCAATTCTTGAACACACTTGACCTATGTTTCACCACTAGTCCTTCTCTCTTTAAATACACTACTTTCGCTCCTATCGGTAAATCTGACCATAACCTTATATCTCTCAATTTTAATACTTTCTCTCCAACAGCTCCATCCTGCCCTACGCGTTTTTTTCTGGCACTTTGATCGGGCCGATTGGGGGGCCTTGCGTTGCTTCTATGCTAACTATAATTGGAATGACTGCTTTGTCTCTGGTGACGCTTCGACTTCTGCTGATAAGGTGGGAGCTGTAATCGTTGATGGGATGAGCAGGTTCATTCCTTCTTCGACTAAATCTTTCTCTCCTCATAATCCATGGTTCGATCGTGCTTATCGGGGGTGGAAAAATTCTCGTTCTTCTATCACTCTTGCTAATTTTCATTCAGCTAGAAATCGTTGCAGAGATACTCTTCGTCGAGCAAAGCGGGCTTTCATCAAAAGAAAGTGCGCTAACCTCCTTGATTCTCCTACTGATAAATCTTTCTGGCCTCTTGCCAAAAACATCTCTAACAACTTCTGTAAATCTGTCTTTCCTCCTCTTATTCGATCTGATGGTTCTGTTGCTAATTCTCCAACTGAAAAGGCCAATCTCTTCGGCCTCCTATTTTCCTCTAACTCAACCCTGGATGATTCTGGCATTCCTCTTCCTCCTCCTTCTCCTCTCAGGTGTCCTATGCCTTTGCCTGTGATTACATTTGATCGGATGCATGGGCTCCTGAAATCTATGAACGTTAGGAAGGCGGGTGGCCCGGATGGCATTCCTCCCCGAGTTTTGAGGGAGTGTGCTTTCGTGCTTACCCCACCCCTCGTTCAACTATATTCTCTATGTCTCAATACTAATACTTTCCCTCAGTGTTGGAAGCACGCTCTTGTCCAACCTATTCCGAAAAAAGGAAGCCGCTCTGATCCTTCTAACTATCGCCCTATAGCTCTCACTTGTATTCTATCTAAGATCTTTGAAACCCTTCTCAACTCTCATTTCTTAGATCATCTGGAATCTCATTCACTTCTTTCAGATCGCCAGTACGGCTTTCGGCGCTCGAGGTCTACTGGCGATATACTTTCCTATCTAACTGATTTATGGTTTTCCGCCCTCAGGAACTACGGGGAGACTTGCGTGGTGGCGCTTGACATATCCAAAGCATTTGACCGGGTATGGCACGCGTCACTGCTCTCCAAGCTCCCTTCCTTTAGGTTTCCTCCTTCTCTTTGCTTACTTATGTCTAGTTTTCTTTCAAGTCGCTCAATATCGGCTGTGGTTGATGGAGCGACTTCTTCTTCTTCTTTTTCTGTCAATAGTGGTGTTCCTCAGGGTTTGGTCTTATCTCCTACTTTATTCCTACTTTTCATTAATGATCTTCCCACCTGCACATCTAACTCTATCCACTCATATGCCGATGACTCGACCCTTCATTCTTCAACTCATTTCAATTCTGCTCCCTCTTTTACTTCTAGAATTGCCTCTCGTCTCAATCTTTCCTATTCTATTCTCGCTGATCTGGATAGAATTTCCGGGTGGGGTCGTCTCAACCTTGTGAAATTCAATTCTTTAAAAACCAACTTCTACAAATCTCCCTCTCTAAGACACCTTCTAACTTTCCTATCTCTTTCGACGGTTCTCTCGTCTCTCCTGTTGACAATATAAACATCCTTGGCCTTAACATAAACAAAAAAATGTCTTGGAAACCTCACATCACAACGGTTGCTAGGGCGGCCTCAAAGAAACTGGGAGTTCTGTTTAGACTGCGAGACTTTTTTTTCCTCTTCTCAGTTACTCCAGCTATACAAAGGCCTCATCCGCCCTTGTATGGAGTACTGCTCTCATATCTGGGGGGGCTCTGGTTTAACCCGGCTTTTGGATAGGGTCGAGTCAGAGGCCAAAAGGCTTATAAACTGTTCTGTACTTTCCAGTTCACTTGACCTCTATCTTTGCGGTGCGATGTTGGTGCTTTATCTCTTTTCTATAGGTACCGCGGCAGGTGCTCGAAGTAAATTACCACTCGCGTACCACCACCACCTTTACGACGCCCTCGTAGCACAAGGGGTGCTGTGTCGGCACATGAGTTTTGTGCTGATATTGGTAACTCCAGGCTAGTTCGCTGCGATGCTTCCTTCTTTCCTGCCACCTCTGTTCTTTGGAATTCTCTTCCATCTTCTGTGTTTCCTGTTGAATTTAATATCTCTCACTTTAAAGCTCGCGTCTGTGCTCATTCGCGTAGTTTGCGTTAGTTGAGTAATGTCTGAGATGTGTAACACCCACTCCTTGAATAGGGCTCTGCCTGTGAGTGGTGGTGGCAACTGTAAATATATATATATATATATATAGTATATATATATATATATATATATATATATATATATATATATATGCATATATATATATATATATATATATATATATATATATTATATACGGTATATATATATATATATATATATATATATATATATATATATATATATATATATATATATATATATATATATTTCAAAGTGTTTATGTACGTATATATATATATATATATATATATATATATATTTATATATATATATGAAACACTCCATATTCCTGTCTATTTATAGTCATTTATGATTTAGATAAAAAATGTTATATATATATATATATATATATATATATATATATATATATATATATATATATAT
Organism: Trachelipus rathkii; assembly: GCA_015478945.1. Taxonomy (NCBI): domain Eukaryota; kingdom Metazoa; phylum Arthropoda; class Malacostraca; order Isopoda; family Trachelipodidae; genus Trachelipus; species Trachelipus rathkii. The sequence goes on along the minus strand of JABUQX010104956.1, from coordinate 535 downwards.
ATATATATATATATATATATATATATATATATATATATATATATATATATATATTTTCTTGTATAGTGTTTTTTGTGTTTGATTTTTTTTTATAGTTGTTCGAAGCCAAAAATATCGTGGATAAATAAGGAAATACGAAGTAATTCAAATTTTTTTCAATATTTTAATGAAAATAAATAATGTTACAAAAAAGTATGATGTGAAAAAAATTTAAGCTTCACACACACACACACACACACACACATATATATATATATATATATATTATTACATATATATATATATATATATATATAGAGTATATATAGTATATATATATATATATATATATATATATATATATATATATATATATATATATATATATATATATCTATATACACCTTTATTTAAAAGGTTGGTACATATATATATATATATATATATATATATATATATATATATGAAGCGGCGCACGAAAACGCGAAAGCGTTTCATACGATAAATAAGGAAAACGGTTAAAACACCCAAATTCCGATCTGAACGAAGTACAACA
>JABUQX010104955.1:37500-40000 GCA_015478945.1 Trachelipus rathkii | reverse complement strand
ATTATTATTATTATTATTATTATTATTATTATTATTATTATTATTATTATTATTATTATTATTATTATTATTACTGTATATATCACCGTAAAATTTGACTCTGTAATAGAAAATTTAGAAACTTTGGTCACATTTAATACAATTTCGATAACATTGTCAAACGTTTTTGTCAAAATTTCGAATACTAAATACTATCTTCTCCATAATTTGAATTTTTAAGTTTTCTCATTTTCAAGAAAGATCTACTACAATAATTTCTCAATTTCTCAAAGACTTTATTTAGATTGTGAACAATACATTTATATATTTTACAATTACTAAATTCATCTAATTAAATAAAATCTGTCCACTGGTATGAAAGGGAACTATCTATATATATATATATATATATATATATATATATATATATATATATATATATATATATATATATATATATATATATATATATATATATATATATATATATATATATAATATATATATATATATCTATGCTATCTTTATATATATATATATATAACAATATATATATAACATAATAATATAATATATGCTATAATATATAACAATAATAATAAATATGTAACAATAATATATATATATCTTACATCTTAACTATATATAGCTAATATAATAATAATAATATATATCAACATACAATAATAACAACTATATATATGTATATATATGTATATATGTAGACATTTAATAATAGCATAAAACCTTTATATAGTACAATATTTAACATTTTTCATTAAAAAAATCAAACTAAATTTTGTCATAACAACAACAACAATAAGCACACAATAACAATAACATAACATAATATAATATAATAATAATAACAATATATACTATATATATGTTATATATAACTAATATATATATATATGCTAACTGTATATGTATAATAATAATAATATATATATATATATATATATATATATATACCGAAAATTTCATTAAACATAAAAAAAAAAGTATAAACCTTGAATCAAATTTTTAATTTAGGCAGTTTTTTAAATTTAATAATAAATAAATTTATAAAAGTTGTAATTTTACTGTTTTATTATTACTACAAAAGATCCTGAAACATAACTCATTGTTAATTGCAGTAAATTATTCCTTTAACAAAATATTTTAAAATGAATAAATTACCCTAAATATATTATTATCAAATGTTTAAAATTCACAAAACTTTGTGAAAAAAGGGAACATTTTATTTTGAGGTGTATCTGTGTGAGAGGAACATTAATGTTTTTTTTTCTGTAAGGTGTCTGGAAGATACAAGGTTTATAATTAAGGTGCTTTGAGGCTATACTTCTAAACTAATAGAGTAAGTATGTTCATATGCATTTATAGTTATAAAACTTATTTACAAGTAATTTGAGAGTTGATATAATGGACGGAGTTACTATAATAATAATAATAATAATAATAATAATAATAATAATAATAATAATAATAATAATAATAATAATAATAATAATAATAATAATAATAATAATAATAATAATAATAATAATAATAATAATAATAATAATAATTAATAATAATTAATAATAATTTTTTCAAAAACAATAAATAACATAGCTAACAATAACAACAATCTCATCAGTAGCTATAGTAATTGTAATTTAATTTAAAATGCATTACATTATTTCATCAAGTTTTGACAATTTCTTAGAATTGTTCCACTAAAATACACATCGCTATTAGAACCTTTACAAATTTATGTATATTTTTCACAAGGTTATATTTAATTTCTTTTATACTGCAATTATTTATGTTATGACTGACTCCTTTAAGAAACAAAACAATATTGGCACACGAAGTCTTAAAGATACCATTACTTACCTTATGAGAATCGTTTTCAGCTAGGAACTTTGTGGCCAGCTCTTGTCCTCTTATACCATTTTACACTATTAAGAACTATTATAAGAAACTGTATTATCACCCAAAGCTGTAAGGATCAAATTACTTATCCTACAGGATTCCTTTTAAGTTTGATAGTTTAATCTTATTCCTTTTAAGATGAAATAATTGTTATGACTCCAATTTGAAATTTTATTAGCACCTGAGGCGTTAAGGATATCATTACTTATCCTACAGAAGACCCTTTTTTTTAGTACCAAATTTGAAATATTTCTTCACACCATATATATATATATATATATATATATATATATAAATATACTGTAATAACTTAATATATATATATATATATATATATATATATATATATATATATATATATATATATATATATATATATATATATATATATATATATAACAAGATAACACCACCGCTCACGGGTAGAGCCCTATTTTTTCAAGGAGGTGGTGTGTTCAATTTACTCACGTTGTTCTATATTTTCTATATTGTATTCCATTAAACTATTTCTAAATAGTAGATGGAATTTTTATGTGTTTTTAATTTCTTCTTCAAATAAATTTTAATGACTTGTGTATATGAACTTAAAAAAATAAGTGGT
>JABUQX010104955.1:0-12500 GCA_015478945.1 Trachelipus rathkii | reverse complement strand
GATGAGAGACGATTTTGCAATTTCTTTTTTGTATATATATATATATATATATAGTATATATACGGTATAATATATAATATATATATATATCATATATATATTATATATATATATAGATAATAGATATATAGAGATATATTATATCTATATATATATATATATAGTATAGTATATATATATGATATATATATATATATATTATATATATATATATATATTATAATAACAGATATATATATAATATTATATATATATATATGATATATATAGATAATATATACTATATATATATATATAATATATATTATTATATGTAATTTAATATATATATATATAAAATTAATATTATATATATATATATATTATATATATATATATATATATAAAATATTATATATATTATATATATTATATTAATAATATATATATATAATAATTATATATTATATATATATATATATACTTATATATATATATTATATATATTAATAATTATAATATTATAAAGTAATGAATAATTTAGTTATCAATGGTAATAAAAAATAGACCAAAATTACGTGCTATATATATACGTAATCCTATAATAACAGTCTAGATTTGAGAGCTCGTCACTGAGTGGGTGATATGAAGAAATTACTAGATACACTCATTATATCCATATATAGCGTACACATAGCATTATTTCGAGTAGATACACCTACAAATGAAGTACGAGAGAGTATCAGCAGACTCTTCAGTACTTCCAGACATATGATAAGACACGTTTCCCCTCTGACAGGTCTCTTTAAGAGAAAGTAGAGTAAACTCTATATTCGGTGAACTAGTAAAACAACAAATATAATTTTAATTTATTTATTTACATAGGTCAATTATATATTATTATATATATATTATATTAAATTCCTATATTAATATTTAAATTGAGTTGTTTTACAGTTACGATGGCGTCATACTTAATCATCTCTATAAAAGACCAGTCAGAGGGGAACGTAGCTTAAATCTGACTTAAGAAGCTATGCGACCCTCGTAACTCAAATGAAGGTGATCACTCTCACTCGAAAAAATGACTGAGTTTATTAGAGTTTTAGGTCGATTTTACTAATCAAATAATCACTACATCATACTAAGTCATCTTCAAACTTATGACTTATGTTATAGTATAACGTAGACCTATATTTATGTGATTATATTTATTATTTACCATTGGATAATATATATATTATCTTTTAATTATATATATATGATTATATATTATATATATATATTATAATATAAGAAATAATTATAATATATTATATATATATATAATATATGAAATTTTGAAATAATTATAAAAAAAAAATATCTATTAATCACTAAATGAAAACATATCTACTAAATGACACTAGCTTTATATATATATATAGTAGTTATATATATATATATTATATATTATTTTAATATTATTTAAATATATTATATATAAATATATATTATTATAATTATATTATGATTATATATATATAATATATAATAGTATATATATATTAGGTATATATATATATATAATATATAATATTATATTATATATAATATATATATATATATATATATATATTAATATATATATATTATATAATAATATAATATATAATATATATTATATATATATATTATATATTATATATAATTATTATAGTTATTATATTATATTATATATTAATATATATAATATATATATATATAATATATATATATTAAATAATAGATATATATATATATATATATATATTAATATATTATATATATATAATTTATAATATATTATATATTATAATATATTATTATATATATATATATATATATATATATATATATATATATATATATAATATTAATTTTATTATATAATATAGTTATATTAATTATATTATATATATATATATATATATATATATCTATATATATAATATATATATATTATATATATAATATATATTAATATATATATATATATTAGTAATTTATATATATATAATATTAATATATATATATATATAATATTATACTATAATATAATATATTATTAATATATATATATATATATATATATAATAATATATATAGTATATATATAGTATATATATATATAATTAAATTATATAGTATTTATATATATTATATATATAATATATATATATATATATATAATATATAGTATATAATATATATATATATATATTAGTATAATAATATTAATAATATATTATATTAATATTATATATAAATATTATATATATATATATATATTAATTTCTCAAACTATATTTAATATATAGAAAGTAATATATATAGTATTACATCACGATGGTCCTGTGAATGGTCAGTGACCAATTCGTTAGTAACTAAATAATTATATATATAATATAATATATATATTATTATATATATAATTCATATAAAATTTTAAAAAATATAATATATTAAATATATATATTTATATATATATAATATATATAATAATATATAATTAATATATATATATGTATATAGTATATATTATATATATGATATAATATATATAGATATTAGTATATATATATATAAAATATATGTTTTATATATAAATATATTATATATATATATTATATAATATATATATATAGTATATATTATAATATTATAATATATAATATATATATATATATAATATTAATATATATATAATTATTATAATTATAATATTATATTATAATATATATAAATATATATATATATAATAAATATCATATTATATATAATATATTATATATAATATATAATATAGGTATATAATATATATATTATATTATATATAATATATATATATATATTAATATTAATATATAATAATAATATATATATTAATATATATAATATATATCATACAATTATATATATATATATATATATATATTATATTAATACATTATTATAATATATATATAATATATATAATATATATATAATTAATATATAATATATATATATAATATATATATTTATATAATATTATAAATATATATATATATATTATATATATTAAGTATATATATATTATATAATTATATATATATATAATAAATATATAATAATATATAGTATTATATATAATAAATATTATTATTATATATATATATATATATATATAATGATTATATATATACTATATACATATATAATATATAATTAAGCAATATATATATATAACTAATAAATATAATATATATAGATATATAATTATTAATATAATATATATATTATATATATAATATAATATTATATATATATATATTATATATATATATATAATATATATATATATAATTAATAATATATATATATATAATATAATATTATAATATATATATAATATAGAATATATATATATAATATATATTATAATAATATATATATATATAAGTATATATATATATATATATATATAAATATATATATATATATTATTTTATATATATATATAATATATTATATATAATATATAAATATATATAATAATATAATATATATATAAATATATTCAATATATATGATTATATATGTATTGAATAATTAATTATCCAATAATTGGATAATATATAAATATGACAAAATAGGTGAGTTCATACGTACCGTATAACAGTATAGGATTATAAGATAGCATCGATAATGATATGGTGATGGTGAATAGATATATCTCACGACTCCTATAACACTCATTAAAACTCACTACTAAGCATATTTTCGTAGTGTACAACCTCTTTGATTAACAGAGGGTCGAGTAAGACTATCTTCAGTCTATATATAACTATACGTTTTACCTTCTGACAGTCTTTTTTAAGAGATAGTACGGTAAGCGGCCATCAGTAACATGTTAAAAACAAACTAATTTATAATAATTATATATCTTTATCTCTTCCATATTTACGAAAATATTACATATTTAAATGTTTTGATAATTTTAAAGTGTACTTTGTAGTTACGTATAGCGCTTTACCTATCATCTTCATTAAAGAACCTGTCATGAGCGCGTAAACGTTATAGGCTTAAATCTGACTGAGAAGAGTCACTGACGACCCTTCACGTTAATTCAAAGAAGTGTAGACACTCGGAAAATGCTGGAGTTTATGAGTGTGAGTAGTGAGTCGATTTCTTCTCACAATAATCACCCAACTCATACGAGCTATATTCATAAAATTGGACTGTTATAGGTACGTAGGACCATTTTGTCTTATTTTTAATTACCATGGATTAAATATATTCATTCACTTGAATTTTATATTAGAGTTTAACATTACATTGAAATTTAAATTTTATATATGGATATTTGATATATATATAAAATAATATAATTAAACTAGTCTAACTATTTATTTCGATGATAATTTAATGATAGTTGGATAAAAAATTGAAAAAATATATGTAAATTTTCCCTTAACGTAATATAGGAAAAGTTCACTGCTGTTTAGTTTATTAATCATCACATATGAAAGTAATATTCATACAAGTAAAAAGACTTAAAAATTAATCACTAAATTTACACATATCACCTGTTATAATATATATATATAAGGTAAAGAGAGAAATAGTAGAAAACTACTTTATTATAAATTTTTTTATCAAATCTTAGCAGATAAAATATTTTTATCAATAATTATTTTATACTTAAATTTTAAATTTATACAAAATATATAAATATCTAAATTACAATAAAAAAAAAAAATAAATAAATAAAATAAAAAAATATATTAAAGATAAATCTTAAAATTCATATGATGATATACACATGAAAATAGTAAGGTATTTCAAAATTACACAAGTATACAAGAATTAAATTTTTATGCGTATAAATTAATAAGACTAGTTACTATCTATTATATAGAAATTATGTATATATTGATATATAATTACCACTTAATATATAATAAATAAGTAATAATATATATAATAATAAATAATAATAATAATAATAATAATAATAATTAAATAATTTAATATATATATATATATATATATAATAATAATTAAATAAATAATATATAAATAATATATATAATAATAAAAATAATAATAATAATAATAATAATTAATATAATAATAATATATAATAAAAAATAATAATAATAATAATTAATAATAAATAATTAATATATAAATTCTAATACCTGAAAGACCTGGGTAATAATAAAAAACAATAAATATTAATAATTATATATAATATATATATAAATATATATATATAATATATATATAGATTATTAATATATATAATATATATATAATATATTATATTAATATATAAATAATATAGTATATATATATATATATTAATATATAAATATATATTATAATATATATATATATTAATAGTAGTATATATATATATATATATATATATAGTATGATATAATTTAAAGAATGAATTAATTAAATATCCACAAAATGAGTATAAATAAAAATAAGACAAAATGTATCATACGTATCAATAACGAAGTCAAGTTTATGAATAAGCTCAGTAATATGAGTGTGAGTAGGTGAATTGAAGAAAATCATACTACTACACTCATTAAACTCTCACATAGTCAATTATTTTATCGAGTATGTCTCACCTACTTGTAGATACGAGTAGATATCGCAGACTTATCTTCTCAGATTACATATTTAAGCTACGTTTCCCTGACAGGTCTTATTTAAGAATTGAGGTAAGACGGCCATTACGTAACTTGTTAAAAACAAACATATTTAAATATTAACAATTAAGGGTATATATAGTTAATAATATATAATGATATATATATATTAGTATATATATATAAATATATATATATATATATATCTATATATATATATTATATTATATATATATATAATATAATATACTTATATATATGTTATAAAGTAAAGCTGCTAAACTCTATATATTACGATAAGTTATAGTGACATATGAGATAATGATATATATTTAAAGATGATAAAAATTAGCTATTAATAAACTTTGTTATTTTTTTTACACAAATATATTTGACACCACAAGTAGATCCATGCAGAAAAATATGAATTATGAAACAAAATATTATTGATGACAAAGGGTCTAGAGTCACTTATTTCAGCTATAGGCTTTGAGAATATAATGATATTATTTATTAGCACATGTTTATTAAATATAATTTATACTTATTTGAGTTAATAGTTATATATATATTAAATATAATAACTATTGACATATATAATTATATGTAATGTTATTATGATTATATAAGCTATATAATACACTTGACTATATAAAGATAATAATAGAGTGATATTTATAGCAAACACTAAAAATATTTATGAGTAATTAGATTATATAATTATTATATATGCTATAAAAATAACAAGGAACATATTTTTATGTAATGTTTATATATACAAAGAACTACTATTATTTATTTACTTATTAAATTATACAAAAAAATGATTAACTATATAAAGTACACTTACATAATCACTATTAATCATTAATGAATCAGAATGATTAGAGGAAATGTGAGTTATATATAGGATATTGTATCAAATATGAAAATTGATTTATTGATTTATTTGAATATTAATAATTATTCTAATAATAATAAAGAAATATAAATAATTTATAGGTTTAAAACAAGATAATATGTTTAATTTAATAATATCAAATATAACTCAATCATATATGTTCATACAAAAAAACATAATTTTCATTACACAAATATAAATGTTCATATAAATATGAATTTAATTCACACTAATCACTGGAATCACGAATGGGTATATGTGTATTAATGCGATATGATAATAGTATTTTGGATCCTTGACTCACGTGGTTGAATAATTTGAATTTATATAAATTTATGAATTGAATTAATAAGTATATTATTTTCCTGCATCACGAAAAAATTATAAAAAAAATACAAATATTAAAGATAAAAAATTGCATATAAATTAAAATTCATATTAATAATATTTATCTCAAAATGAAATAATAATATATATTTAATAAATTTATATATTTAAATATATAAATTTATAATAAATAAATTAATATATTAATACTAAGAATAAAAAAATTAATAAAAATTTATTTTAAAAATATATATAAAAGTTTTCAATGTAAAATGTTCTCCTTAAATTAAATTATGCAGAAATCTAAAGGGAAAAACTCCACATAATATACAAATTTAAGAAATTAAATTAAGAAAATGAATACAAAATAAAAACATTATAAATGAGTAAATTAAATTAATATAATTAAAAATAAAAATATATATAAATAAATAAATAAAAATAATTAAAAAACTAAATTAAATAAATAATATATTAAATATAATAATATAAAATATAATATTAAATAAAATAATAATTAAAATGTAATATAATAATAAATCAATAATAATAATAATAAGTTAAATAAATAATAATTAATAATAATTAATAATAATAATATATAATTAAATATTATAAATTAATTAATAAGGGATTCGTTAAACAATACTATCGAATTTCTAAACACTTGTAAGTAAAATGATTTATTAATTATTATTAATCTTATATTAATATTATTTATTAGTTATTTATTTTCTTATTATTTATTAATTATTTAATAATTATTATATTATTATTTATTATTGTAATTATTATTAGATTATTATATATTTAAGACTTATTATTATTCATTAAAATTAGTATACCATTTCATTATTTATAATTTTTATATATTATTTTTAACTATATTATTAATATATAATATAATATATATTTATACCTATATTATATTATATTTATGTATTATGTAATTCATTTATTAGATTATTATATTTAAATTTAAAGAAGTTATTATCGGTTTTGTGGTTCCTTTACATGTATATGATAATCCTCTTTGTGTGAGTGTAAGTATTATTACTTATATCTGATAATCAGAATGACCTCTTGGGATCATATGAGAACAACTTCTTAGAAAATTCCCCTTCTAGAAAAGGGCAATCCCCCTTTTAAATATATATATAATATAAGTTACTATATATATAATATAGTATATATTAATTATATATATTATATATTATATATATATATATATATATATATATATAAATATATATTATATATATATATTATAATATATATAAATATATATATATAGTATATATATATATATAATATATATATATTAATAATAGTAATAATATATAATTATATATATATATATAAATAGATATATATATTATAATGATATACTATATATTCAATAGACCGTAATAACAGTATAAATATATATGATAGTATTATATTATGGAGGTTGCCGAAACTAACTGTGCTGTGCTCGATGTGCAATATGTAGATGACTTATAATTTTAGTGTACCCTGAGTGCGGTTGCTAGTATGCTCGGATATGCACACTGAGTGCGGGTAGCTCTATATATAGGTTTCGGTGCGGTGATATATGCACGGTGTCTAACGTAGTGCGTATGCTCACGTTAGCGGTGAGTACGGTAGTATGGTAGTATGGGCATGATGCTAGGTGATCTTGATGCGGAAATAATATATAAATTTTTTTTTAAAAGTATTAACCTAATATATCAAGAATTAAAATGCACACAAATTATTAAGAATTATAAGATAAATTTATTCTATATATGCTATATGTTATTGTGAATAATATATTATATATATAATATTAATATATTAATATATATAATTATAATATATATATATATAATATATATTATTAATATAATATATATATATATATATATTGATATTATATATATATATATATATAATATTAAATATTAATATATATTAATATATATTAGATAATATATATATATATATTATATATATATTATATTATATATATATATATATAATATATATATATAAACTTAATAAAATAATTGAATAAAAAATATCCAAAAAATAATAATTATAAAATAATTTAAATAAACAAAAATTAAGAATTTTAAAAAAAAACTTAAAATAAATAAAAAAACAACAAAATAGAAAGTTATAAAATAGAATAAATAAAATAAATATTGTAATATTTATATTAAAAATGTAAATAAATATAATAAAAACTAATAAAAGAATAATATAAAAGAAAATGTAAAATTTGAATATTATTAAAATATATGAGTGAAAATAAAATAATAAAATTATGTCATATACAATATCACACAATATATACACAATAAAAATATAAATGCTTTCCTACACGATGCTTATAAATCGTATGAGACACATAGTATGTATATTAAGTTATTATGAGATATATAATACATTCACGTTAAAGCTGCAAAGGGTATATTATGTATTAAGTGTATTAAGTGAGTTAATATTAATTTATTTATTAAAGATGATAATCTACAGACAGTTATATTTTATTACTATGTAATACATTAATTCATTGTGTATTATATCAAGTCTAAAGTTAAATCTATTTCTAATGAATTGTATATGATTAGTTGCAACGGTATAATACAATATAAAAAAATAAAGAACAGTATAACGAAATTACAACACAAAAATTAAATTAAACAGTATATTATTATAAAATGTTATATATATATATATATATGAGAAAATTTGCGACAAGCTAGTTACTGTTGCTTATATAGAACGTAAGTTTGGATCACGATGAGTTTTATAATTTTGGCTGGATTAATGTTCCTCTACGTATAAAATCGTACGAAATATATATAAGCAATTTAGAGTTCGATATTTTTATTGTATAAATAAAATAGCGTCATTTGTTATTATCACGCATTAGTATTTGCTTCACTAATATTTTAAATATTTAGTACAATGAGGCACTAAGGGTAAATATAATGATAAATTATATTAATGCATAATAAATTAAAGTTATATATAAAAGGGAATTTTTATAACAACTTTTTTCTGCTAATATTATAATAAATTAATTTTGGTGACATCATTCTAAAATTAATCAGTTATTTTATACAGTTATAATTATTTCAACTTTATTTTAATTCTAAATTTAATTAATAAAAATGATATATATTATTATATATTTTTTATTTATGTTTCTTTTTGCCTTTCTACGTTCAATACTAAAAGTCAAAATCTTAGTAACGATGAATGGGACGTTCGATATATAATGGTTACTAAGAGACTTTATGATTATGCGTAATAATAGCAGTATATTATGATTGCGAGTGGTATAAAATTAAATTTTTTTTTTTTTTTTTTGTCTTTTCTTAGTTATTCACAAAATTATTTCAAAAAATTACTTACTTTCTCCACATTTATAGGTGGATGCTCGAGCCGACGTAGGGACAGAGGGGGGACGAAGTCACTTCACTCACCTCACCACGTTCGTTATTCACACTGAGATGGATTCGAGAGAACTCAGATCATATACCTGCCATCTTTTGCGTATTTAACCCTATATATTATAGTTAATTCTTTAGTTAATAAAAATATAAATAAAAATATAATTATATTTACTATCCCTTTTACACTATTTATTGAGTATTATATTTTAAACTAAAGGAATAACCATAGTAAACGCCAAAGGATGCAGTAGAGATCGGGAGTCTTCTTACAGTCACTACTCCTACGGCGGACTATAGGTTAGGAGCTCAGTTATCACCTACCCTCTAGTCCCCCGTATCTAGCTATCAGAAGCACCCCTATAAATGCGGGCTATATTTTTTTTAAATATTTCCGACGAAATAAAATAAAAAAATAAATAAAAAAAAGAGGATGTATAATTTGTATATGTTATACTGTAGTAGTGGCTGTACCGTTTCTTACTAGTTTAAAATATGATGTCAGCTTTAGATCACTACTATTAATATTTATATTAATATTAATATATATTAATTAATATTAAATATATATATATATATATATATATATATATTAATATATTATATATATATTATATATATATATATATATTAATATATATATTATATATATATTAATATTAAATATTTAATATATAATATTAATATATAATACAGAGGTATGGTTAACTTCCGCTCTTTAGTCTCGCTTATAGTCTACTAGTCGCTCACTCGAGACGTAGTATAACTACCATAATAGTAGTCGGAACTACTCAGAGTTGACGGTATAATAGTCGTCAGGAAAATTAACGGACTGCACGTGCGTAGCAGTTCAAAAAAAGGCTTCACGCTCTTTTGTTCTCTCACCTTTTTAAATAATTAAAAAGATAGTTATACTTATTAAAGAATTCTATAGTAGTATAAATAAAATAATATAATTATTATATTATTTAAGATTTATTATAAATTAATTAATACTTTTATCTAGACTATTATTGTTTTATAAATTAATTAATATCTCTATCCAAATAGAATTATCTCAACACATCCTTTTATTAAAGCGATAACCAATATAATAAATAACATTTAAATTGATTTTTTATAGACATGAATGGGGCTTAATTACCTCGAGTCGTATTAACTTGTTATAATAATATAAAATAAATCATACAATTAAATATAATATAACGTAAGGCAATATACTAAACAAATTTCTGCTGTAATACCCAAAAAATAACTGAAATCTAACAATAATAAAAAGACTTATATCTAGTAATGATAGTATTATGTTGCTTCACAATTTATTTATAATTTCACTAAGTCATATATTAGTTTTTCTTTTGAGGATAGTCGTTAGTTATTTTGTGTAAAATTATAATAATTTAAACTGTATTTTAAAATTTTAGAGACATTATAATTTATTTAAGCAAATATTTGTAGTTCCATCTACTTAATTATATGATATAAGATAAAAAATTTATCAGTCTTTGTGATTTTTTGAAAAATAAATAATATTTAATATTATTTAATCGAGATGAAGATATATATATATATATATTATATAAGAGCGATAGAGACGCACGATAAATATTATATAAAAAACTCTCAAGCCATAATATACTGTTTTATAACTCGTTTTAACTAATAATACAGTACATGATTTCACTATACAAAATTTTTTCACTATATATATAGTTAATATTAATATATATATATATATATATATATATATAATATATTAATTATATATATATTAATATAAAATATATATATTCATATTAATAAATATATAATATATATATTATAGTATTATATAATATATATTAATATATAATATATATATATATATATAATAATAGTTATATATAATTATATATATATATTTATATATATAATAAGTTAATGATATATATATATATTGGGTTTATTAACAGATAACTTATTTTGTATTAATTAACATAGTATATATATATATAGTTATTTAATATATTATATATATATAATATAGTATATAATATATATTAATATATATATATTGGTCATAAGCTTTTCGAGTATAACCTGATATAATATGTAGTCTTAAAATAACGTTATAATATTATATAATGCTACACAAGTAAAACGGTAAATATATCAATTGCTGG
Organism: Trachelipus rathkii; assembly: GCA_015478945.1. NCBI lineage: Eukaryota > Metazoa > Arthropoda > Malacostraca > Isopoda > Trachelipodidae > Trachelipus > Trachelipus rathkii. The sequence goes on along the minus strand of JABUQX010104955.1, from coordinate 19 downwards.
AATGCGTGTGATCCAAAGT
>JABUQX010104954.1:22500-24829 GCA_015478945.1 Trachelipus rathkii | reverse complement strand
AAGCGAAACACTTGGAGAAAAAAAGAATGGTCTTGTCGAAATTTAGAGAAAGTTTATCGCGCGAAGAAATGCTCGGATTCCTTTTCAAAGAACGATCACTTTTACACCGGAGGGAAGCCATGTTGCACTTTAAATTTTATTTTTTGTACTTTAAACTCGCGATCGAGGTGATAACGGACGAACTCGTTCGACACGCTTCGGAGAAAAAAATTCAGGATATCCGAAAGTATCTGAATACCATTCAACTGCAGAGTCACTTCGTTTGTTGCCTGGCTAAATGGCTTTTAAACGAATATTACGTAAGGTTTCCCTATAACGATATCGATTTCTTGGAGAAATCTCGCGAAGAGGCCGAGCGCCACATGATCTTCGCGCGAGTCGCATTCGCGAGGATAAGGCCGCTCGTGCTAGACGCGAGGGGCGTCACCGACGACGAGAGCGGCGGCGGCGTTTTTGAAAGAGTAAATACCGAAATCTTACCTTTATTAGGCGAGCGAGGCGTCTTCAATCGCGACGAGGACGACGACCATACAAACTATTCGGCGACAGAAGTTTTAGCGGCTAAAACGTACTTGAAGGAGCGTATTTACGAACACGATATTTATTTTAAAAATGAACCTTCGCAACAGCAGAGGTCGTCGCGACGGCGAAGAAAATCGGGAAAGGACGATGATTCTTTTCTCGGCGCGTTTTACGAAACGGAGCTGCCAACGGGGGAGGAAGAGGAAGAGGAAGAGGAAGAGAAAGAAGAGCGCGGAGGGGAGATTTATTATTTAGTTCGAACGAATAATCCCCTATTGAATAACAAGGACTCGCCCGATAATTATTCGTCCCCTTTATTCAAAATGTTTATCGGAAGCGTAGACGAACGAGAAAATGCGGGATTAGAGGCGGAGCTGACGAAGCCCTTCTGCGAGAATAACGACGAAATTTATAGATCCAGTTTCCACGTTCAATATTCGTGGCGAGAGAACGTTTTCGATTTTGAGCGTATAAAATACAATTTAGAAAAGAGCGTCAAAAAAGGCGGCGCGAGCGGCGTTAAGGGACTCGTGTTTCTAAGAGAAGCCGAAGAAAAAATTAAACATTTTTATTCGTCTTTAAGAAGTTTTCTCGAGGCGGAGAAGAAGTCGAAACGGTTGTTGAAGGAAATGAAGCGCGCAGAAAATTCTATCGAAGAGGATATTCGCAAATATCGGGTGCTGGTTTGTTCGTATAGAGTATTTTCGGAAAAAATATCTTCCTTTAACGACTGCCTCTCTCACCCGGTGGTAGAAACCGATAACGATTGAACGAAATTATTATTTTCGCGTCTTTTCTTTTCTTCGTTCACCAAAAAAAATTCAAAATTTTTTTTTCCATTTTTAGAACAATTATCTTACGAAAAATACAAAAAAGATAAGATAAGAAAACATATCATTCTACGTTTTCACACTCGCTAATTCCGAATAGGAAAGATAGAAGTATCCGTCTCTTACCATTTTCGAAATAATATTTGAATTCAGCGAGAGAATCTACGTGGGAGACGTCGCTTATTGACTCCTCCAATGAATATGAATAACATTTTAGATACCTTTTAAAAAAAGTTTTCGTATGACATTAATAAATCAAAAAAAAAAATAATAAAAAAACGAGATTTTTCTTACTTTTCCCTCCTAACTGGCAATTGTAGCATCGGTTTATCCATTGAAAATCATAAAAAAAAAATACAAAAAAACGCCGCGCGGAGAACTGTCCGTTCGGTTGATAATTAATTATTTAAATACTAAGAAAATTAAGAACAAAGAAAAAAAAATTACAATTTTACAACTATGTGGATACCTGGAATAACAATTCTCCCTATTAGACTAGAAACGTAATTATTATTTCTGTTCCCTTTAAAAAAAAACTCGCTAAGAAAACCGAAAAATTATTTTAGCACTTCTCCCGAGAAGTGAAAAGAACGTTATCGTGCCTCGTATCGAAGGCGCGAGATTTTTTTTCGAGGGAAACAGAGAATAAAATAATTACGGTTTCAAGGTCTATAAAGAATTGTGTATTTCAGGGTATTCCAACAATCTGTAAATGATTCGCGATCTGGCATCAAGAAAAATACAAACACAACACCACGCCCGCCCGGACAAAACTAACATGCCCACACCAAGTCAAAAGCAAGTGAGCAAGTATACTGTTATGCAACCGGCAAAAATGGAACATACCAAAACAATAGAAAATGACAAAAATCTTGAGAAATTAGATATTTTCTGTGAGGAAAGAGGTATGTGTGCAATTAGAGATGGTATCGAGCTAGTTTGTGTGGGTGAAAAGTATATGGGCATTGATTTGATTG
>JABUQX010104954.1:10000-12500 GCA_015478945.1 Trachelipus rathkii | reverse complement strand
CTCTGTTGCTCGAAATTCTTTCCATCTTTTGAAAACTCTTTTTGAGATGTGCCTCACTCTTTCTTTTTTTTGGAGATAATCTACATCTTACTGTACAGTGACAAATTTACAAATACTTTGTTTATCTCTCCTTCAATCCTCAAATGGCCTTGCTATGCAACTTTTTTCTTCCTCTCCAATATGGCAATCTTTGAGTTATTAACTTTTCAATAATTTACTATGATTATAATATTAACTTCATATAATAAATTTACTAGTTATCAGGTTAGTGATTTAACTAACTATTTATCAAAACAATGTAAATTGGATTTTTATAATCTGAAAATGAAAATGTAAATTATAATTTAATTATAGTACCTCTCAATTATTTAATTTTTGAATTTAATTATCTTCATTAGAAGTTAATAGAAAAATATGAACCACAGTGAAAAATTAAATTAGTGATTTCAGTCAATTGACTTAAATGCTACAAAAAAATTACTGATTAATTTACACTAAGTTTAGTTCTAGTAACTTGAGGGCTATTCTCAAGCTTTGAGTTCTAAATACTTCTGTTGCCTGTTAGCTTACCTGTGACAATCGGTCCTACTGCTCAGGGAGGTATCCAGTGCAACCCTGCCTAGTTTCTAGGTTACAGCTACAGAACTATTGGGAGCTAACTTACTAACTTCGTAGAACCCCAGAATATGGTGATGACAATGTTCAAAGTTAAAATAATATAAATTTAAATATATTACTTAAATTACTTTACTTACGATATGCCTGTTATGTCATGAATATCAATAACATGTAACAATGACAATACCATTTACCTTTAAAAGTTTCATCAATGAGGCAATGATATTCATTCAGCAGTGGGAATTGGATATTGTCTGTTACCAAAAAATATGTTTAGATTGTAAATTTTATACCCATTTATTAATTTATTTGTCGAATAATAATGAAATATTACCAAAAAAAATTCAATTATTGATCATTTTTCCCACTGGGCTGATATTTTGGGACCAACCCCAGTTTTTCCCAACCCTGATATATATATATATATATATATATAATTATATATATATAAAAAAATATTAAATATATATAATATATATATATATAATATATATATATATATATATACTATATATATATATATAATATAATATATTATATATATTAAAAGGTAAAATATATAATTTAGAACCGAAATAAAAATAACTTGTCTATATACTTAAGTCATCAAATCTAAAGCATAATTTGCCCAAACGGCTTAACAAATTTTTGCTTTCCTGGAGACGGATGTCCTTGAAAAGACCCTCTGCATCCTTCAGGTTACCGACTCCTTTTAATATTAAACACCTGTGAGAGAGAAAGAGATCTTGGGAATAAGAGGGCAAATGTTTCAGAAACCCACGACAAAAGGAGTCTTTTGCACTGTCATTTTGTCATCACGTAACCGTGCATCATCATGAAACAAAATTGTTATTTTTTTCACTTCGTTTTGTTAAAAAAAATTTTTTTTATTTAAAAGATGAAATTTATCGCAGGTGCGATGCTCGTGCCATAACTGTGAAAAGGAAGAAAATTTTCCTAATAACAGTATTTGATCGAATGGGAAAAGAATAATTTTTTTTTACATTTTTTCTATTAGGTTAAGTCAGACTGGCTAGTCAGAATAGACGGGTTTGTTCGTTCTTATCCGAAATATATCAACTGAATTACAGTTACGTTTGCTTTTAATGTTTTTGTAAAAGTTTTTTTTCCTTTAGTAATTAATTATTATGTTTAATGCCCTAAAAGATTTTTTATCAAAAGTCGGAAATGAGGATAACTTTTTCTACTGAACCGATTTTAAATTTTATTCCAGATTTGGAAATGATTGGCCGATTTCTTTCCTATGGTGTTTGTTCCATCAAATTTCGAACAAAAATAATTTTCAAATATAATTTTTTTTTTTTTAAACCGGTCGTCTCTCTCTACAGCTGATAAATTTTATTATGTAAGCAATATATATATATATATATATATATATATATATATATATATATATATATATATATATTATATATATATAATATATTATATATATATATATATATATATATATATATATATATATATATATATATAGAGGAGAGAGAGAGAGAGAGAGAGACTGTTTTGATATTTAAGACAATTATGTAAAGTATTTAAAGAAACTGCAAAAAGAAAACTTTCTAATATACATGATTGCTGATGAATCTTTTATCATATTAAAGAGTTAATTGGCCTCGTCAAGACTCCCCCCCTCTCCCCGTTCCACCAAATTTACTTCACGTAACTCTTAAATAGAAAACATAATAAGCCTTAAATACCAAACTCACACAACACACACACTACCAAAAAGAATAATTCTTCGTCTAATGGGGGCGCGTATGTGAGTGCGCATTTTAAATTAAATAATAAGCAGAAAGGAAACACCTAATTCATCAATCTTCACCGAGGTACAGAACGTAATAAACACAAGAAGGGAGAA
>JABUQX010104953.1:12500-15467 GCA_015478945.1 Trachelipus rathkii | reverse complement strand
ACCCCGAGAACACTACTATTTATTGATTTAAAAGATGAACGGCTATAGAACGGCTATAGAACGACCGGAAAGAAAATGAAAAAGGAAAGGTTTTAGAGAGAATAATATATACCGAACAATCTAAGTTTAGAAATCAAAGTTTTGGGCTAGACTCCATCAAAAGCTTTTGATATATCCAGCGCCACAGCGAAAGACTCACCGACATGCCGACCGAAGAATAGAAGACAGAGAATCAGAAATAAAATAAAGAAGATCACTAGTAGAACCCTTCTTACAAAAGACATACTAGCGATGGGGATAAACCCAAATGGTCGACATGGAAAACGGTCAACAGGTCAAATAGTCGACAAGACATCAAAAAAAATTCCCGTACAGCCCGCCGCAGGTGTTAGGATAGGATTGGTTAGGTTAGGTTATATTGTTAGGTTAGGTTAGGTTAGGTTAGGTTAGGTTAGGTTAGGTTAGGTTAGGTTAGGTTAGGTTAGGTTAGGTTAGGTTAAGTTAAGCTTTGTTGGATTTGCTAGAGTAACTCTAACTAACCAGATTTTTTTTTTTTTTACAATTGCCTACCATTTGACCTGTCTAGCATTTTTCCTGTCGCCCATTTGGTACTAGCTTCCTAGCGATCAGAGATAAGATTAGAAGATTATTATAAGAACTGAGTTGTTTCCAAGTCTTCATGTTAAGGATATATTCAAGAACTTTAAAAACATCGGAAGCTAAAGAAAATGGACGATAGTTGAAGGGTTGAGAGTGTTCCCCTTTTTTCGGCAAAGGCTGAAGGAGGGCATGTTTTTAGTATGAAAGAAGGTTGAAGTAGAAAGACAGAGACGGAATAGTTTACCAAAGAGGGGTGGAGACTAGAAGTACAGGTTTTGCCAACCACAGTAGGAATATCATTGGACAATATGCTTTCTTAGTTTTAAGCTCAAAGATAGCAAACATAATATCTTTATTAGAAATTACAATATCAAGCCTAAATAAGTTTGAGGAAGATGGAGAAGGAAGAATAATTTTGGAATCGTCTATGGTGGAAATAAAAGCAAATGTTAGAGCAAAAAGTTCGGCTTTAGCTGAAGGTTAAACAGCGGTTATGCCGTCTGAAGATACTAAAGGAGAGAAAAAGGGTTAAGCAAAGTTAGAGTTAATATTTTCTGCAAAATGTCATAAAGAACTTTAGGAAAACAAACCAGTATCTAAAGATTATTGTCATTTATACAGAGTTTCTGGAATTTGATGAAGATGGAAATTTCCGAAGGAGGCCTCCCAGTGGCGAAAAGCACGATAACAAGCAGAGTTAAACCAATTTTTGATGGGTTTAGTTGAAGGAAGATTATGGAATGTACGCTTCCACCATTAAAATTCACTACTCACACACACACACTCACACACAAAAACACACACACATACACATTATTATACATACATACATATACAAAGAGCATATATATATATATGAGAGAGAGAGGAGAGAAAGAGAGAGAGAGGAGAGGAGAGAGAGAGAGAGAGAGAGAGAGAGAGAGAGAGAGGGTGGATGGAAGGCGGAAAGGCTGATAAAGGAATGGACTGGAAGAAGGAGAAATGAATGAGATATAATCACAAATGACTAATCTAACGAGCAGCTTACTCAAACAGCACCAAATAACAAACTGGATATAAATAAATGAAGAATAATAAGAAGAAGTGAGCCCTTATAAATAACAATACAATAATACAATACACACAATAATAATAAATAACACACACAAGGAATAATAATAATAATAAATAATAATAATAAATAATAATAATAATAATGAAGAAGAACAACAATGGATAATAATAAATAAATAATAATACACACAATAATAAATAATAATAATAATACACACAATGAAGACTGAATAAACACAATACACACAATACACACACACACACACACAATACACAATACAATACACAATACAATACAATACAATCCAAATAGAGAAATTACAATTTAGTCATTTAATAACAAAGATCACATATAGTTTTATATATAGTCCAATATACTAACTATTCACTCATATGCCGATGACTCGACCCTTCATTCTTTCAACTCATTTCAATTCTTGCTCCCTTTTTTACTTCAAGAATTGCCTCCTCGTCTTAATCTTTCCGATTCTATTCTCGCTGGTCTGGATAGAATTTCCGGTAAGGGTCGTCTCGACATGCATCAGAATTTTTTAAAACTCAACTTCTACAAATCTCTGTCTCTAAGACACCTTCTAACTTTCCCATTCTTTCGACGGTTCTCTGTCTCTCCTGTTGACAATATAAACATCCTTGGCCTTAACATAAACAAAAGTCTTGGAAACCCTCCTTAAGCATCACACCCAGAAGTTGCTAGGTGGCCTCAAAGAAACTGGGAGTTCTGTTAGACTATGAGACTTTTTTCCTTTCCCAGTTGCTCCAGCTACAAGGGTCCCCATCCGCCCTTGTTTGGAGTACTGCTCTCCCATCTTAAATTTGGTTTCACCTGGTTTTGATAGGGTCGGAGTCAAAGGCCAAAGGTTTGGTAAACTGTTCTGTACATTCCAGTTCACTTGACCCTATCTTTGCGAGGCGATGGTGTTTTTATCTTTTCTATAGGTACCGCAGGGCAGGTGTTCGAGGGAGCTTATCACTCGCGTACCTCCACCTTTACGTCGCCCTCGTAGCACTAGGGGTGTTGTGTCTGCACATGAGTTTTGTGTTGATGTAGGTAACTCCAGGCTAGTTCGCTGCGGTGCTAGATTTACAATTCTGTTCTGTGGAATTCTCTCCATCTTCTGTGTTTCCTGCTGAATTTAATCTCCCCACTTCAAAGCCTGCGTCTGTGCTCATCTGCGTAATTCGCTTTAGTTGTTGACTTATGAGTAGTGCAAGACCCCCTCCTTGAATAGGGCTCTGCCCGTGAGTGGTGGTGACAACTGTAAAAAAAATATATATTTTACGTATCTCTGGTAT
>JABUQX010104952.1:7500-20000 GCA_015478945.1 Trachelipus rathkii | reverse complement strand
GTAGTATTAACTACCAATAGCTACAAAGGGTGATCGCTCCTCAGACTCGGCCGTCATCCGGTAACCCTCGGCGACTCCACGAGATTATCTCAACAGATGGAGGGTTCGAAGTTTGACTGTGTGGAGGGTGCAATCTAATTACCTGTGAATAAATAAATAAAAGGATGCTACTCACAGAGTGTACTCCTCAAACAGAGGTCGAAGGAGGTATGAAGAAGGATGAAAGATGAATAGATGAATGATAAGGAGGGAAGAGATGAAGAAGGAATCTGCCTCAGAGGGGTAGAATGTGACAGATGCACCGGTGCTATGGCTCTGGTGAGGTGATGTGATTTTATTATAAATTATATTATATATATTATAATATTACAATATATATTTTTGTTAAAATTATGTTATTTAATAATATATGGAATGTTAGAGTTCGATAATAGGTATGTGTTTGATGATATTCCTTATTCTGAAGTCAGAGTGGTGTAGGCTACATGAGCTATATGTCTAGATTGCTACTGATATCATTTACTCTCTCTCAGATTTAGCGGGGGCGGGCCCGCCGGTGACATACGCCAGGCCTCAGTGTCACTATCCCGCTGCGAAAACGGGCGCCCGTGCACGTGAGCGCGATACCGTAACTGAGCCGGTATATATATTTATATATATATATATATATAGTCTATGTGCGCGCAACTAATGTGACGTCAGTGGAACCCGCTACTATGAGTGCGCGATCAGATACGCTAGTTAGTGTACGTAGCCAAGGTATCTGACGCCGCTTACTCGGCGTACTGAAACCCCGACGTGGGAGGGGTTAGCGTGCTGCATAGCATACCCCTACTCACTCTTCGATCGCCAGTTACGATTAATCATATAGTGTTAACAAGAGATTGATGAGTGATCCACAACCGGTTGTGTTTCATTATGTTGCTTGTCGCGATCAGGAATTTTCTTATTATTTTATAGATATTTATTCGCAGCCGATGTGCCAGCCAGTAGTCCGATTGAGATATGCGTGAAGATCCTTTTCCCGTTATGGTATCTACCTCGTTTCGTGGAGGGGGATTGCGATAACTCCCTGCTACGGCGTGTCTAGATCATAAGATGTACTCGCGTTCCTGTATATACAATATATAGTATTCATTCGCTGTTATCGCTTATCTAGAGAAGAATCTGACGGATGCTGATGAGAAGCAAGTAATGATAAACAATGATCTTTTTTTTAAAGCCTTTATTTAAACATAGTAGGCAACTACATTTAAATATCGTTAACATATATAATAAATTTTTAAAAATTATAATAATAATATATTAATTATAATATAATATTTATTGTTATAATAGAAGGAACCACAATCTATCGTTCCAAATAGTTTTCATGATATAATTAATTATAATAATATATACTAAGTAGAAATGACACCACATAAATTAGACCTGATAGGTTGTTATATCAGGAATAAATAATATATGATTAATACGTGTATGTTATCAATTCTTTATAAACTATTATATTATTTATTTTAAAAAATAAGATTAGTTATTATAGATATTTACTTATAAGTACATAAATCTAAATGCAGATGAGTACAAGGATAATTAAAATACTAACTAATTATTTTATAGTTCTTATATATATAACCAGTACCATGTACCATATTTGACTTGAAATAATCTGTACGGGAAAGTTATGAGATAGTACCCAGAGTCCGGTATCCTAAATTTTCAGCTCAAGAAACTAAGAGATATAATATTAATTATAATAATTATAGCCAAGATGTTATGAACTTTTAACATTTTTAAACATTATATATACCCTGAACTGTGGTGCCACTTCGACGTCATGTTCAGTTTTCTAAACCCATCATTTCTCGTTATGGTCGCTCTGATATTGTGTTTGCGTAGTAGACCTCTGTGTAGATCTCCTCGGTGACAAGGCGTAATTAGCATGGTTTCTTACTGCTTTTCAAAAAGATTGTTCGTAAGATGGTAGTATCGCTCACATTGCTTGAGTGTGATACTTATTGACTTTCTCAGTGTGTGGATGCATTTGCAAACAATGATAGGTGAAATTTTTCAAGTCGATAGTCAATCATAATTACTCCGTTAGTATATGATTCCTGTGATTCGAGTACACATTGTATGTCTCAGTCATTTATTTAATTGTGTAGTAGTATTCATATAGTGACAATAAATTAATTATAGATAGGTTATCAGATCCTCACTAAGTAAATCACTATCAACCATACGTTTTGATTAATTATTTCTTTCTTGGTAATTTTGATAATTAAATGCTGTAATATATTGTATTTCATTTATCCTATATATACAAACACCGTTGTGAAGTGGGGCGCGAAAATTCCGCTACAGTTAGGTCTCCACCAGTTACGTCAATGGATTCGATATTGTTATGTAGGGAAAAAACAAGAGTTAACCTTTTTGAATCATCTTCTTCGCCGCCTTTGATCGCAACACCCCAGGAATTTGTCACAGATGATGAAATGTACTTTCTTTATATGTATTAACTCATCAAAATACACGACTTAATTTCTTCACTGATAGGAATAAAGGGTCTGATTAGGTGGATGAGAGGATCAGTGCAAGTAAATAACGCTCGCCAGTCGCTTGCGGTGGAAGTTAAATTTTTACAAATTTTTAGTGATGAGATACTTCCACACTAAATATCTTTACAAATTTATTATTACAAGAGAAAACCATGTTAAGTTTAATGTTCGGACTTCAACTGCTGAGCTTTCAGGCTATCCCCCTTTTTAAGAAAAAATGTAATCCTCTTCACACAATAACAAAAGATGATGCAACAAACCGGTTTATACATCGCTAACCCTAAAACGGTAGCCTTAACAAGATTGAGAGGGCGGGGCTTATAACTATTGCGTAATGTTATGTTTTTTTTTCTTAGCCCTAATGGATTTCTCTTGTAATGTAGCCTTAGGTCTACATTTTTTATCCATTCTTATCTTTTATAATTTCTTTACCCAGGGCTAAGGTTGTTTGTTATTTCGTTTTCTGAATAACCCTAAAGATGAATGTATTGATTTAGGGTATGTAAAACGTTACAATTTAGTAAAAATTTGACTTAAACAATAGATCAATTAGATCACAGAAGATAGGTGGGTAGCTGGATGGTGGCTGGATTGGAGTTGGATCTATTGATCTATTGGATCTATTGAACAAACAAACATTATACATTAAATGCAAACCTTTTCTTATTTATTAGTGTTCAGGTATCAATCTAGAATGGACGTAGTTAAATTTATGTTCCGGGCTCTGCTACTATGTCTTGTGTCTGGACCTACAGGTTGCGGGAAAAAATGTTATTTAAAATTTTTATAAGAGGTCGAGATTTTCGAGCAAAAGCCTGTTTAAATCATTATGTGTTACGTGTTTACAAAGAAAGTTAAGACTACAAATTATGTAATCGATTTCATGAGGTATATGATATAAAAGCTCTTCAATGTTACCAGGGCATAAAAATTATAATCTGATGATTTATGCATAATTGATGAGCTATAGCCGAAACTTCACAGTTTACTGCATCATTTAAAATTCACAGTATTTTTTTATAACACAGATATCCTTCATCAGAATAAGTACATGGAGGGATGTGGTCTTTAAAACACGCACGTATTTATTTTGTTTGGACAAATGAGGATTTATGAGTCAGATCAATGTTGTGGCTACCCAAAAGTTCCCTACTCAACGTAAAGAGTTCTTAAAAGTATATAAAGAAGTTTCATCTATACCTATGGTTATTTTACTCTGTGAGCTTCATCCTAAGGACACGCATAGAGTGTTACTGCGTACAAATATTTACCCTCCGAGATTGAGACAGTATACTACCTGAATAATTGAGTTCTTTAGTAGAGATTATTACCTCTTAGAGAAATAAACCCTGAAACTTCTGAAAAACGTAAACTGTTATGTGAAATGAAAAATTTATACAATGTATAGCTGAAGTATGCCTAAATCTTTATAAAAGAAATGTTCCTTTAAACAGACCTCAGAGGTGAAGTTACGCCGTCACAGAAACATCATTAAAAACTTGCGGGTAACGCAAGAAAGCTTAAAATATAAAGAAGCTATTACAGAAGGGTGGTGGTGTGTTCCTACCTTTACTCCTTTCCCGTTATAGCCCCTTTGATAACCAAGTGGCTTGTTCAATGATGAAGAAGGTAGCGGTTTTACCCTACAGCGATTATGAGAGCTAAAATATAAACAACAGAAACCTAACCTCTACAACAACAACAACAACAACACAAAACAACAACAAAACAAACAACACAACAACAACAAACACCAACAACAAACAACAGCAACAAAACAAAGCCAGTCACAATTATAATCTTCAACAACAAAACAAGCACACAACAGCAACGCAACAACCAACAACAACACAAAAACAGTTCGAACAGCCAATAGACATTCAGAGCATCAGCGGATATAATCCTTTATTCACCCATATGATTCAAACAACAGCCTTTGAGTTTATACGATCCTCAGTTGAACAGATAAATGATTATGAGAAAGGAACTGCAACAAATATTAAACTCCAATGTTAACATTCATGAAAAAAGAATCCTATATCAAATTGCTATACAAAAATTAGTAGATTTAAAAGTTTTATTAAAATCATAAGGAAGATGTAGCTCTAACAACAGATACTAAGTCTATGGTGAAAAGAGAAGCTAATTTTAGACATATACTCAAGGAAAGCTTACCAATAAGGAGTAAGAAAACGGGTATAGCTCGGGATTAGCTCATATAATATTAAAAGACAGTTACATGGGATGATCTCGGTCAAATCATTATTGATGGAGAAACAATACTTGGCTCGAATATTGTTGACTTGATATCTGATCTCTCTCTCCCGTGAATGGAAGAAGGCTCCAGTGACAGGATGGAACAGGATCAAGCAAGAACTTCAGCTATTAATTTTCCAAGAAGTTTAATCATGAATAAACAGAGATTAGCGGATCTGGATAATATTCCATTGACGCCTAGACCTGATGCAAGTCCTGCTGGTACTTCTTTTGCATCGGATAGATCAAAGTTGATAAATAGAGGTACATTACGTTCAAGAGCGAGCCGAATAGAAAATCCATACAAGTATCAAAATGGTTAGCATTGATTATTTATTATTGTTTTTTTATTCTGCTTGTTTTATGTCAAATTTAAAATATATGTTCTGTAAATGTCTATTTAATATATTATATATATATATATATATATATATATATATATATATATATATATTATATATATTATAAATATATTATATATTATATATATAATATTTCTATGTTATTTTCTGTATACAAATGTTATGTTTTTAGATTTGTAATTTAAAATTAGTAAGGATTATTTTGTTAATTAAAAATAAAATCTTCCATATATTCATCTGATTTTTTATATTGACTAGGAGTTTAAATGTTGTTTTTGTGAAGTTGTTGTCATTTTGAATCATGAAACCCTAGGAAGCGGTGATAAATATTATTTTGATGTGAAACAACCATACAGTTACGGGGGTTTTTCAAGGTTTGCTTCAAAGTTTCCACAGATTAATAAACAAGAATTGAAAAAATATTTAGAAGGTGAGGATGCGTTTACCCTTCATAAACCTATACGAAAAATATTTCCTACTCGGAAAACCCATAGCTCCTCATTTAGATAATGTCTGGCAACTAGACTTGACTGAAATGATAAAATATAAATCTTACAATGAAGGGTATCAGTACATTCTTTTTTTGTGATAGATGTATATTCCAGATACTTATGGTTAAAGGTTTTAAAAGATAAAAAATCAAGGACTGTTGCTACAGCATCAGAGAAATTATAAATAAGGATAACAGATATCCCAAAATGATATGGACAGATAAGGGGTACAGACATTTTTAGGGTAAAGAGTTTCAAGAAATAGATTACCGAGTTGATATAGGGTTTACAACACATTTTTCGTTAATAAAGCCGCATGTTGAGAGTACCAAAGAATATAAAGAAAGATGCATAGGTATTTCCGAAAGTGAATACATTTAAATATAAGATATACTACAGGACTGGCTTACTCTTATAACCCGGCTCATCATAGTAACACTTAAGAATACCCCTATAGGGATGGTAAAGACAAAACCGTTTGTACCTATCAACCCAAGGGAAAAATAAAAGATAACACAGGCATTAAAGTAGGGGACTATGTAGAGTATTCAGGACTGATGAAAATTTCAGAAAAGGGTATGGAGCTGGATGGTCGAGAGAGGTTTTTAAAGTAGACAGTATCAGAGAATTCCCTAGAGAAGGTTAAAATTATACTATCTAGAGGATTAGACGGAGAAAAAAATAAAAGGGATGGTTCTATAAACAAGAAATACGAAATACAAATTTGATCCTAAGACGTCATGAGTATTAAAATAGAAAAAACGTAATTAGGATCTAAAGGAAAAAGTAAAAATAAACAGTATCTTGTCAAATGGATAGGTTACCCAGAGAAGTTTAATAGTTATATAAATGCTAGTGAAATTAAGAAACATAGAAACTGTAATCATGACCTTCGAAGATCATTTCTATTTAACACTGCCCTCATCGGCCTCTATGGATCTACATCCTGCTAATAAAATATCAGACTATACAACTCACATTTTGAACCCTATAACTTTTGATTATGGGAATGTATGAAGCAAGGATTAATTAGAATAAATTTAGTAAAGACTCTGGCTATGGATGTGACTCTGAGATGTTGGACTCTAGAGGAAATTGCTGCTGGTTTGACGGATAGCTCGCTCACTCTGTACGATATTAGAAATGTTGATATGTATTTAAATAAATGTTAATTAAAATAAGTAAAGTATAAGTCGTACTAAAATCCCTCTAACATGGCTTAGAGTTATGGACATACATGTGTAACGTCGCGGAATGATGAATTTACGCCATTTGTTTTGTATCTACACGTTGACCATAAAAATAAGGAGAGACCACTGCTCGTGTCTATTGATAGAAATACCCTCTTTCTAATATCAGTTGATCGGAGTTTATGGATTCTAGCGTATATAACGGAACACTCTCGTGCGACTGATGATACGGCCATTGGCACTTTTCATGCTCGATGGTGCTGGGTCGGTCTCTATAGTATTCTTCCCTCGTGCATAACTTGTACTCGCTCTAATTGCAATAGACGGTGGCGTTGATTCATATATTAGTATGTTGGTTAGTGAGGAATCGCCAAATATCAAGTGATGGTGAATCCTGCAACGAGTTCAGCCGACGCAACGCTCTCGGCGACGGTTTATGTTGCTATCTAGATAGATATAATTTCACCACACCGCAATTTGGGTCAGTGTCGGTTCGAGGATCTTGATTAAATATATAAGTACCCAGATACATATACGCAGCGGTCAATACGAAATAGTATAACGTTAGTATTTATAATTCAATAGCGCAAGGTGTATAAAAAATCATTGCAAGAAGGTTGGGACATTGGATATGGAATAAACCTAAGTGAAGGAAGATTAAAATACGATTTGATATTATAGTTATTATGCCTGACCTACCTCATCGAGTGAGTATGTAGCTTTCGTTATAGCTATTCAGTCTTTATAGCAGAGGTTTAAATGGTTACTAGATAAATATTAGTATAACAATATATACTAAGTTATACTGCTAAATATTAAGTATGTATGTGCCGTGGGCTCTGTGTGATGCAGTGGGAGTAGAATTATATCTATGCACATATCATGTCAGTAGCTTCCAACCTGGATTCTATGCAGACAATCTGAACTCTCTTATCGATCAATAATATCATGTATTTATATATATACTCCGAATTTGCATGATCGAGTTTCTCTCTTGAGTGAGTAGGATTGTCGATACGTGGTGATAGTGTATTGATACTCTTCTAGTTCGCAATAAAAAAAATCATACGATGTATGAGGAGAGCCTCGTCGTCTATCAGCGCTGCTGTATTGTTGTGAGTACTCCGCTGCTTATGATACGTGGACTGAATGGAGAAGTGTGTTGTTATGCGACGTTTAGTTTGCGGTAAGTCGCAGCTGTCTCTGTGCTCGTACGAGAGAGACCTTGGGTCTCGCTATTATCCGCTGCCCGTGGGCGATAGCCTAGGCCCACGTCCCCGCTGCCTAATACGCGCTGCGTGGCTCTCGAACTCCCGCTGCCTCTATTAGTGAGGCAAGAATAGTCTGATTCTATATGTAGCGCCGCTCGGCAGTGGCGTGCAGCCCCGGCCGTGATGCGCGTAGCAGCAGGACCCGGATAGATGCTCGTGAAGCGTGGCATCTTGAACTTTTGTGTCGTAAAGCTCAGCTCAATACTCACCTGCTCTCGTCACTTAGCCTAGCAAATGATACGAGATTACTAATGAGTATATAGGCTAGTTTATAATAGTTATTTGACGTAAATTGCTGTGACTAGTTCATGCTACTCTTACTTTTCCTTGACAGTTAAATTGTATCTCCATATACTTATTGATTCTGTATTTGTATAATCTTTTCAATGAAAATTATACAAATAGAGTACTCTAGTTCAAAATATAATCCTCCCAGTATACTATTCATTCATGTTTTTCCTGGAACGTAGTATAGTCTCATCTCTCAGCTCTTAATGTGCATATTTATGATTAAATAAATAAGTCTTAGGTATAAATAGAAATATAAAGTATTTTATATGTGTGATGTAATATAATGATATCAAGGTCCTATTAATAAGAAGGAAGCTTCTCCGTATAATAAATTAGAATACATATATAGTAGAAGTCAAATAAAACAATAAACAGTGTATATACGTGATAGTTTAACTAGATAATAATAAGATTACTTTTATCATGAGCAGCGAGCAAGAATATGTACTTAAGTATAGTGAGTTTTATTAATAAATGAAATCATATGTAGTTTTAGTAATAGATGAAATATACTAATATATTAGTGAACCTATCTCATGATTTAATCAGTTATCATATGACACACATCTCAACGAGACATAATACCGAGCTGATATACGTATGCTAAACTCATTTGCTGTCAGTGTTGCTATAGGATCAAAACATAAGTCTTAGACTATATATAGTTACAGCCATAGCTGTTTTTAGTTTCAAAAAAGGACTTTCTAACTTGATGGCGCTCTTTAACCTCAAGACCAATTCTCACATCATATTCATAGAGAACTCTGCAGAGACTGTTCAAGGAAAATAATATTAATCTTCTCATGATTGATCTCTTGGGATAGGATATATTGATTAGGTACAGCGCGCATACTCATTGTCCCTAGTGCATATTGGAGGACTCTGTGCTGCATTCGAGCTACTCGACTCCGAACAGTGCTACTCTCGCTATATGATACGTATCGCGATCATAAATACAGATTCTACCAGCGGCCCATCCCCTGGATTACACAATCGTCGGGATACAGTTCAGCATGTGTGCTCCTATGGAATAGAGTGGTCAGGAGTAGTAAATCACCGGTCGATTACGTACGTTAACTCCCTCCTCACGCAGTAATGCTCTGGTGATGTGAATATCTATGCACTGCTAACTAGAAATAACGTGTTGCTTTTCATAATCTGTCTCCAGAAGAGCGTGTCTCTCAGGATTTAAGATGCTTTCCCTCCATTGCAGATTATCTTGCAAATGGGGGATACCTCGGTGTGTGTTAATATGAATAAATCTCTAATCCAGCAATTTATACCTTTGCAACACCCCGCCCGGGTTGTAGTAATGGTAGACGTTGCCGTCCGTAGTGTGTGTCGTATGAAAAGCTTTACACGGGTGGATGATTTCTGAGAGGAGAGGAGATCCGCTGGACGGCAGATCCTTATTATGGAAAGGTAGGATGTTGTATAAAAACTCTATCATAAACGTATATATAGAGTAAAACAGGAATGGACATGTTGCCGATTCACTACCCTAGAATAATCTTGAGATAAAATTGTGGAAGATTGTCACTAACTTATATGTCCTCGATAATTATAATAATTTGAGATGCTTCAATACTCATCACTATTAAGTTCTCTCTTTATATTATACTTAGGATATTGATGTGTATTGTATATAAGCCCTTACCTTTACATATACGTACTGATATAGTAATTATATCGAGTCTGGTGTTTAGTGATATAGCTGACTATCATATATTATGAGGTGTTACAACTTACTATAATATTATACAACAATAATTACTAAGCTCCTCTCCAGTAAAGTTAAGATATTCAACCTTGAGATCAACACTCGTATCCTCTATGTATATATCTCTCGTTAAATCTGTCTTCATTTTTTTCGCCACTACCGTTATTAGCATAAGTCAAAGCACAAAATTGCTTAGTTAGGGTGATACATTCATCATAACGATCATACGTGTACGTCATTAAGAGTGCCGTATAATGCTTTACGAGGTATTGCTGGAAATCGTGTCATTAGTGCCTCAAAACTCTGGCTACTATATTCTACGCAACGCTCCCGTTCAATAGACGCCCTCTCGCCAAGTCCATACTCCAAATGTTAAGATAATGTCTGAATCACTGTGCTAATGTCGCATCTTGCATTAACTATTGTGATAAATACGTTTTACACTAGACAATCGAGGTAGTGATAACATTATATCTGGCCAGGTGCTTGATTATTCACCAGGAATCGGAGATAGTGCGCTCGGCTGTATACGTGCTCTCCTGATCTTCATATGTGACCTTAATTAATAATCTCTCGTACTCTCATAGTAAATCCTTCTTACCTCTCTCGCTCGACCCTTAGCGAGATAGTCGGCGTATAAATGAATGCATCCTCTATATGCATTATCTCAGACCCTTAATAATTAGTATCTCTACATTAGTGATAGTTTACGGATCTATTATACTGATATCACTGCTCAGTATGTATTATAACCCTGTGATACGGCTTAATATAAGTGTTTATTATATATAAATATTATTTATATATATTTCAATGTTCTACTTATAAATTATGTAATATGATTTATTACAGTACATCCCGAAGATAGGTACTTCAGATCTCACGAATTGCTATGGAATCTACCAGTTCGAATATAATACTCAGCAACTCCTAATCTCAATCTATTTTTCTCAGTTTATAATTATTTATTTTATAAATGAGGGACTCTCGAGATATATATTTCCTAGCGTATCGATATATTATTAAATAGATAAGAAATAACATGCGTGACTCGTGTAGGAATCTATATCCAGCCCTGCGCAAGAGTTATAATTTTACATAGATATGTGGTATATCTGAGTGAAAGCTACTAGTAGTTTTTGTGAGTATATTTCGTAATTAAAAAGTAGTTCGACTTTATTAAATATATTTCCTACATAGATTGCCGAAGGTAGTGATTTTATCTCATCAATACCATATACCTGATTTATATAAGATAGTATCTTATGTATATTTTAGACTCAACTTAGAGAGTGTATATATAACCATTACGAGTCGAATGCTATCATATATTGTATAATATGATATAGAGATGTGCTAATATATTAACGACCTCGCCTATGATAGACGTTATACTTCCACATTATGCATCAGATTTCTACGTAACTCTCCTGCCATGTGTGACTGGTGATATACCTGGCAATTGTCATGCGGTCACCTCAATAAATGTGAAGCCCACTAGACCGTAATATACCACTCCTATCGTTATTAATTGTGTCATATGCAAAATTGCTGCTGTCCGTTATTTTGAGCTAATTATTAGAAAGTTATTTCTTAGGCACCAGTAGCGTTGGCGGTGGTCTATGGTGTACTGCGCGTCCTTCACTGACGGGACACATGATAGCTGGATGCACGTGTAGGAATGTGTATTCCTGTAAAAATTTTTAAAAAATTTTAAAAATGGGGCATGGGGAAGTAATAACAATAATAATAAAAATTAATAATAAATTAATAATATAATAATAATAAATAATGTTAATAAATAATAATAAATAATTAATAGATAATTAATATAAATAATAATAATAATATTAATAATAAAATAATATATAATGATAATGATATAATAATATATAATAAAGGATAACAATAAGTATAATAATAATAAAAATAATAATAATAATTAATAATAATAAAATAATAATAATAATGAATGAATAAAATAATAATAGAATAACTCAATTAATAATAATAATAATAATAAAATTAATTAGTTAAAATTTATTTAGCACTTATAAGTATTGGACACGTCTTACTACAGATCTTTATATGATAGCTCTTTTAAGTTTTCCTGCGACTTAGACGTCAAGGAGTTGAGCGACAATAGTATATGACCTCGAATTACTCCTGGGATGGACGTACGCATAGCTAAATAACTTATGAATAATGTAAAGGAAAAAATAGGAAATGAAAAGAGCTAAATAGCATAGCAGGTACATGTGTGAATGAATAGAGATATGTGCATGGATATTCTCGTACTGTCGTAACCATCCTGTGTGATAAGTAAAAGAAGGAGGCAGTTAAAGGTAATCTTCCCACAGC
>JABUQX010104952.1:0-5000 GCA_015478945.1 Trachelipus rathkii | reverse complement strand
GCAAGCTGACCACAAATACATCGTATTCTTACTGTTGTATCTGTGATTAGCAATTCAATGAAAATATATAAAAATGTATGCAATTAATTGTTAATAATTTTAAAATTGTTAAGATGGAGATGAATTTGGAGTGAATGAATACATTAATTCATATGTATATACTATATACAGTAAATAGAGCAATTATATAACCTATAATAATACCTATAGTCAATATATATATATTACGATATACTATATATATAATATACTAACTATATTATTTACCTAAAATATAGGTCTATTTCCTATTATCATATATTATTATAATAAACTAGGTAATAATATATAATATTATGTAAGCATATAGTATTATAGGATACCAGGCATACATTAAAGTAGATTAGTTAATACTATATATAATATATATAAATATATATACTAAATAACCACAACGGCAGAATAGTATATATAAGTATAATATATATATAATATATATATATAAATATTTATATATAATATATATATATATATATATATATAACACAATGCAGTAATAGTATAGCCTATAGTATATATATAGTATACTATAATATATATATCATATAAACTATATATATATATATATATATATATAAATTATATAATTATAATATAGCTATATTACTTAATTTATATTATATACTATATATATTAATAACACAAGGCAGTAATATATCCTATAACTATATATATATATATAATATATATAATACATATATATATAAACTCATAATTATAATATATATATAATAATATATATATATATACATATATATATATAAATTTTTAACGCAAATAATAATATATACATAATTAATAATACATTAATATAATAATAATAATTCTAAATATATTATATATAGATGATAGATATATATATATATAATATAGGGGTCAGTATTATATATATATATATACCCTATATATATATATATATATATATATATATAATAGAGTTTAATTTGTCAGAGAAAACCATCTTTCATTCATACGCCCTGGGGCCCCAGCTAAAATCTTATACGCCGTCAGAATAATTCGGAAAAAGGGATTAAGCTTTCGTCGATTTAAGAGACCTCTTTAACCGACAAACTCATAGCACTAATCCCCTGGAAGCTCTCAAAGCATGTATGGGAATGAAGAAGTTTTTATTCATTTAATTTGTCTCTTAAAAAATACATTTGAACTCAAATTTCTATATAAACATGATTTGAATTAAGGTCTGTAAAGCCGCTTGCTATCGCGTCAGTTAAGTCATATACTACCCTGGCGATCACTGATGAAGCAGCCGTATAAGGACAGGGGATTCGAATCCATCCCGTCAATTTTATTAGATATATCACGAAGAGGAGGGGTGAACGTAAGAGAGGGGCATAAGCAGGAGTAAAGCATATCCCCCATATTACTCTAATGGGACAAGGCGAACAGAAAGACGAAACGAGACATACCAAACCCGGGTGGAACGCGACGGCAAGAGGCGGAGGCGGGGGACGAGAACACCGCGGTTGCGCGTAAGGTTGCGGGCCAAGTCGGAGGCGGGCGGAAGGAAAACGAGGGCTGCGCGCGCGGAAACCAAGCCTGTGTGTTGTGTGTGTGCGCTGTCTAGGACGGGCAGAGAGAGACGAGAGAGAGTAAATATGATTGTAGTCATGGCAGACAAGATAAAGATGGGGCAAAGACACACACTAAGAGGTAGGGAGAAGAGTATGTGGGGAGAAGAAGAACACAGTGTAGGGTAAACGGGTAATGTATGTGATGCGATAATAGGGATATGGCTGATATATGAACACATCTGCGTGTAATGTTGATGGACTGCCGTCATCAAACATACACCGAAATGTGCGCACCTACGGTGCGCACACACATACGAAAATAATAACAAATGCGGCGCGGGTTAGTGTGGCTAAGGCTAAATAAGTTAATAATAATAAGAGATATTTATACTTCATATACGTACATAAAAATTACATACATGTAAAAAACTACAATTCATATGTTACGCGTGTACGCTCGCTGGCTCTCGTGCAACATTGCAAATGTTCCTTCGCAACATTTGCAATGTTGGCACTCCACCTCTGCAATGTGGCACTCCCTATCTCGTACTTCATGACTCGACCCTGTCCAAAACACGGGTGAAACCAGAGCCCCAGACTAGCTGAGAGCAGTATCTCCATACAACGGCACGGATCAGGCGCCTTTTACTAGCTGGACGTAAACTGAGAAGAGAAACAAAAGTCTGCGCCAGTCTAACAGAATCCCAGTTTCTTGAGGCCGCCGTTAGCAACCGTTGTGATGTGAGTTTCCAAGACATTTTTTGTTTATGTAAGGCCAAGGCATGATTTATATATTTTCCAAGACAGGAGAAATGAGAGAACCGTCGAAGAGATAGGAAAGTTGGGAACGGTGTCTATAGAGTGGGAGATTTCCAAAAGAAGTGTTTTAAAAGAATTGAATTTACAAGGTTCAGACGACCCCACCCGGAAACTCCTACTCCAGATCGAGCTGAGCTAATAGCAATCGGAAGAATTCAGAACGAGAGGCAATTCTATTAGAAGTAAAAGACGGAGCAGTATTGAACATGAGTTGAGAGAACATGAAGGGTCAGAGTCATCTCGTGCCATAAGAGTGATAGAGTTAGGATGTCAGGCTGAGAAGATCCATTCACATGAAAAGTAGATAAATAGTACGAGCGGCAGTAGATAAGACAGAACCCCTGAGGAACACCCATCTGAAAATTGACAGAAACATGAAGAAGAAGTCGCCCCATCGAAAAGTCAACACCCGACATTGAACTATATGAAATAAACCAGACATGATTGAGCAAAGTGAATAAGGAAACTGAAAGGAAAGGTGCTTGAGAGCAGTGACGCGTGCCCATACCCGCGTCAAAATCGCTTTGAATATGTCGACCGCCACCACGCAAGTCTCCCCGTAGTTTCCTAAGGGCGGAAAACGCATAAATCGGTTAGATAGGAAAAGTATATCGCCAGTAGACTCGAGCGCCGAAAGCCTACTCGGCGATCGGAAAGAAGTGAATATATTTCAGATGATCAAAAAAATGAGAATTGAGTATAATTTGAAAGATCTAACACAAAATACAGATAAGAGCAATAGGGCTATATTTAGAAGGACTCAGACGCGGCTTCTTTTTTCGGAACTAGGTTGACAATGTGACGTGTTCCAGACACTGAGGGAAAGCTGTTAGTAGTTGAGACATAATGAGAATATAGCTTGAACGAGGGGCGGGATAGCAACGGAAGCACCACTCCCTCAAAACCTAGATTACGGATAGCCCAGTACAGGGTCAAAATTCCGTCTTATTAACGGTTCGTTAGTTCAGGAACCCATGCACGCCGATCATATGTTACTTATATGCCAGCACGCATAGGAACACCTGAGAGGAGAGGAAGGAGGAGGATGAGGAATACCAGGAATCGTCCAGGGTTGAGAGTTAGAGGCAAAACAGGAGGCCGAAGAGCATTATGGCCTCTTCAGTTGGGAGAATTAGCTACCCCGCCAGGGGAAAAATACCAAATCAGATCGAATAAGAGAGGAAAGGACAGATTTACAGAAGTTGTTAGAGATGTTCTTGGCAAGAGGCCAGAATGGATTTTCAGTAGGAGAACCAAGGAGGTACGTAGCGCACTTTGTTTGATGAAAAGCCCGCTTTGCTCGTCGCAAGAGTATCCCTGCAACGATTCTTAGCTGAATGTAAATTAGCAAGAGTGATTTGGAGAAACGAGAATGTTTTCCACTCCCGATTCGCACGCTCTCTAGCCTGAATGGCCCAAGGAACAAGACCACGACGTTGAACCTATGGATTATGAGAGACGAAAGATTCAGCTCGAAGACGGGAGAACCTGCTCATCACCGTCAAACGATATACAGACTCCCACCTTATAGGCAGAAGCTCAAGCGTCACCAGAAACAAAGCAGTCATTCCAGTATAGTTAGCGTAGAAAGCAACGCAAGGGCCCCCCAATTATATACTATATATATATATATATTCACCCCTATACCCTAGTATATATATTATATATATTATTATATATTACATACATATACTACTACTATAGTCACACATATTACGGGATATAATAATTCAACTAATCAATATTACCTATCTATAGTACTGATATATATAAAACTTCCTCTTTAAAGTGTTAGATCCCCTTCTCAACGGAGGTACAACGGTGGACTACAGGTTAAAACCTACTATACTATCATATACTACTATCATCTTATAATATATTCAATATTTATATATTTAATATATATATAATATACTATACTATATATATAATATAAATATATATATATAATATATGATAATACATGACCTACTATACTATAATATATCGTTGACAGAGAGTGCCGGGCACTTCCACGCTTTAGTCCGTCTCCAAGCGGCTACCATGAAGAGGTTGCGGATAGCGGAGGTGCGGGTATCGTCTGGTAAATTAGCGACTTGCACCGTGGCGGATATCAAAAAGATTATAAGTCTCCGCTCTTCTCTTACCGCCACCTTTTTACCAAAGACAATGAGAATGAATAAGCTTTACTTTATATGGTACAGGAATTCTTCGACTTGGCTATTATGCTAAATAAAAAATTAAATTCATTATTTACATGTTTCATAAACCCTACACTATTAATACTTTTACGTTCTGACAAGACCTTTATTGTTGTTTATATATTATCATACAAAACTTCTCCAACACTACTAATCTATCTACCTCCTGTTCGAAACGGTGACCATAGATAATATAATGCTAACATTGTTAAAATTTGATTTTATAGATTGCTCGTATATGCTACTTACGCCTCAATCTAAGCTAACTTTAATTCATTGTATATTCCGATTTAACCTATAGAATAACTAGGCAACTAATCTTACATCTCAATTCGTGTAAAAACCCAAACTCCAGTCTATAGTATGCTACTAAACTATATATATATAGTAGCTATAGTAATCTCTCGGG
>JABUQX010104951.1:15000-20000 GCA_015478945.1 Trachelipus rathkii | reverse complement strand
AAACAAAAGCTAGTAGAGGAACATGACGTAAGGCGAAAGGAAATCCTCCCTTACCATACAACATCCCAACTGACCACCATTGTGAAATCTCGTCAGTGAAGGGTTCATCCTCTGGGTCAGGCTCACAACCATACCTCATCCATTCACTCCTATTATGCACCTTTCAAATCGCCTCTGCAAAACTCGCATTCCTTTCCTTCAGGCATTCCTTTACAGACTCATCCACTTTTTCTTCAGTCTCCCAGGAGGTCGATTCAAAGCAGACTCACCACTATGCATCCTCTTAACCAACCGACTATAATCCTTCCTTTCCATATAACCAAACCATCTTAATACACTATCTTTATTATTTCATTTACACCTTTTTACACCACACAACTTCCTTACACGTTCATTCCTCATTTAATGAATTCTTCTTACATCTAACACACTCTTATTCCACACCATAATTTCAGTACCATATCTTAGCACCTACAACAACATACCCTCATGCAGAAAACTTGTCATCTCAAGACTTAGTCTCTTTGCATTCACCAGGAATTTAATTTCTAAAGCCACCTTCCTACCCTTATCAACTTTCCTACTATACTCTCCATCATCAGTTCCCGTTTCATAAAACACTTAGTCTAAATATTTAAACTCAGATACATGTTCCAATTGCTCACCAATCAGTATTTTAAACGGGTTTTACCACAGCACCTACGTTTTTAGTTAATTGTTATTTTAATCTATACATATCCAGTTTTATGTGTGGAAAAATTGTAAAAAAAATTTCGTAATTTGTGAGGAGTGTACGAGTGCGTTAGTAGTTTTAAACTTTCTAAATTTTTCATATTTTGCATATTTATTATAAATTATAAATACGGTTTTATCGTTTAACATTTACGGTTTTTTTTTTTTTTTTTTTTTTTTTTTTTTTTTTTTTTTTTTTTTTTTTTGTTTTTTAAATTTTTTTTTTTTTTTTTTTTTTTTTTTTTTTTTTTTCTGTTTTCTGTTGTTGTTTTGGTGTGGTTGTTGTTGTGTGTGTGATGTGTGTGTGTGTGTGTGTGTGCTCTTGTGTGTGTGTGTGGTGTGCTGTGTGTGTTATGTGGTGTGTGATGCTGGATGCGCAGATTTGCGCACAGGCGCGGGCTTTCTATAGGACTTTACTAAACATACGCGCGCATTACCTCCAACTCTTGCATTCCGTGAATACCACCTCTCTACTCTAACCCTTAACCTTTTTGTTCTGTCTGAGAACAGATAGATAAGAATTCATTATCTAAACTCCGTTTAATGTATCAACTATAACTTATTTCATAATTTCCGTCTAAAGTTGAACATTAAACACTCCTGTAACCGTCTCGGAATCTCGAATCTCCTACTCGAGTGTTCTGTGGGCTTAAATCTTCTTCTTCTACTACACATAATCTTGTGTTTCTTGCCTTATGCTTATCTCCTAACAGAACAGATTTACATGCTTTTTGAATATCTTACCACTTCTCACGAGACTGTTATATCTCTCATCCAAATACTGATGGTTTCTTTTTTGCGGATTTCAACGTACACGAGGCTGAATTGTTGGGGTCCTGCATACTGATTTAGGGGGGAAGGAGCCGAAATAATTTTATTATTCTCAACGATCTGGAGCAACTAATTAAAGAACCAAATAAATAAGAACTTGACCTATGTTTCACCACTAGTCCTTCTCTCTATAAACACACCACCTTCGCTCCTATTGGTTAAATCTGACACAACCTTATATCTCTTAATTTAATACTTTCTCTCCACAGCTCCATCCTGCCCTTCGCGTTTTTTCTGGCACTTTGATAGAGCTGATTAGTGGGCCTTGCGTTGCTTCTACGCTAACTATAATTGAAATGACTGCTTTGACTCTGGTGACGCTTCAGCTTCTGCCGATAAAGTAGGAACTGTAATTGTTAATGGGATGTGCAGGTTCATTCATTCTTAGACTAATCTTTCTCTTAATAATTCCATGCTGGTTCGAATCGATACGTTATTCTAATGGCGCCATTCAGGCAGAGCAGTGTGTATCGGTGAAGTAGAAAAATTCTCGTTCTCCTATCACTCTCGCTAATTTTCATTCAGCTAGAAATTGTTGCAGGGATACCCTTCGACGAGCAAAGCGGACTTGCATCAACGAAAAGTGCGCTAACCTCCTTGGTTCTTCCTACTGATAAAATCTTTCTGGCCACTTGCCAAAAACATCTCTAACAAACTGTAAAATCTGCCTTTCCTCTCTTATTCGATCTGATGGTTCTCTGTTGCTAATTCTATAAACTGAAAAAGGCCAATCTCTTCGGCCTACCTAGTTTTCCTCTAGCTAAGACCTGCATGATTCTTTTCCACTCTATGGCATTTCCTCTTCTCTCCTTCTCCTCGCAGGTTTCCTATGCCTTGGGTGATTACATTTCGATCGGAGTGCCATGCAGGCTATCCTGAAATCATTTGAACGTTAGGAAGGGCGTGTGGCCAGGATGGCAATTCCTCCCCGTGTTTTGAAGGAATGTGCTTCCGTGCTGCCGTCCCCTCGTTCAACTATATTCTCTATGTTCAATACTAGCACTTTTCCCTCAGTGTTGGAAGCACGCACATGTCCCACCTGGTTTCGAAAAAAGGAAGCCGCTCTGATCCTTCTAAACTATCGCCCTTATAGCTCTTCATTGTTTTATATCTAAGATCTTTGAAACCCTTCTCAACTCTCAATTTCTTAGATCTATCTGGGAATCTCATTCTTTCTTATCCGAATCGCCAGTTACGGGCTTTCGCGCTCGAAGTCTATCGCTGGCGATTATTCTGTTTCCTTCTTAACTGATTTATGGTTCCCGCCCTTACGAACTATGGGGAGACTTGCGTGATGGGTGGCGCTTCACATATCCAAAGCATTTGACCAGGATCAGGCACGCATCACTTGCTCTCCAATGCTTCATTCCTTTGGTTCCTCTTCTTTTGCTGTACTATGTCTAGTTTTCTCTCAATCGCTTAATATGGCTGTTTGTTGACGGGGCACTTCTTCTTTTTTCTGTCATTGTGGTGTTCCACAGGCAGTTCTGTCTTTTCTCCTTCCTTATTCTTACCTTTTCATTTAATTGATCTTCTCACCTGCACATCTAACTCTATCACTCGTATGCCGCCGAGGACTCGACCCTTCATTCTTCAACTCATTTCAATTCTGTCCCTCTTTTACTTCTAGAATTTGCCTTCTCGTCTTAATTTATCCGATTCTTATTCTCGCCAGATCTGGATAGGAATTTACCGGGTAGGTGTCGTCTCAACCTTGCTGAAATTAAGTTCGTTAAAAACTCAACTCTTTCAAATCTTCCCTCCATTTAAAACACCTTCCAACTTCTCCTATCTCTTTCGACGGTTCTCTAGTCTCTCCTGTTGACAACAATATAAACATCCTTGCCTTAACATAAACAAAAAAATTGTCTTGGAAACCTCACATCACAACGGTTGATAGGGTGGCCTCAAGAGACTTGGGAATTCGTTTAGACTGCGTTGACTTTTTTTCCTCTTCTTCAGTTTTACTCTAGCTATACAAGGGGCCTCATCCGCCCTTGTATGGAGTACTGCCTCATATCTGGAGGGCTCTGGTTTCACCTTGGTTTTTGGACTATGTACGATGTCAAAGGCCAAAGACTGATAAACTGTTCCGTACTTTCCACTTCTCTCCTGACCCCTCTATCTATTGCGGGCGCGATGCTTGGTGGCATTTATCTCTTTTATAGGTAACCGCAGCGGCAGTGCTCGAGGGAACTTGCCACTCGCGTAACCACCACCTTTACCACGCCCGCGTAGCACAAAGGGTGCTGTGTCTGCGCATGAGTTTTGTGTGGATATTGGTAACTCCAGGCTAGTTCGCTGCGGTGTTTCCTTCTTTCCTGCCACCTCTGTTCTGTGGAATTCTCTTCCATCTTCTGTGTTTCCTGCTGAATTTAATCTCCCTCACTTCAAAGCTTGCGTCTGTGCTAATCTGCGTAATTTGCGTTAGTTGGTGAGCTTCTGAGACGCTTAACACCCCCTCCTTGAAAAGGGCTCCGCCCGTGAGTGGTGGTGACCACTGTAAAAAAAAATGATTGCAAACCACGAACTCTCCTCACCCACCACCATCACCATACTCTTATCTACATTTATTTCAAACCCCTCCTTTTACACATCCTGCCAAATCCCTCTACCATTGATCTCAAACTTTCTTCAGGGTGGCCACACAAAAAAGCAAATCAAAAGCCAATAATAAGCATGGTGCGTTCCGTTTTCTTTTATTATCCATCAGTCTAACTAATTCCCCTGCTACCCCTAACCTTAATTCTTTCATCACCTCATCCATATACAAATTAAATAGCCATGGAGACGTATCACATCACTGCCTCACTTCACTATTAATATCAAACAATTTACTTTCAACTTTGTTTGATCTAACTCACGCTTCAATATCGACAAACATACTTCAGATTCCATTCAGAAGCCTACTTCCAAAACCATATATCACTAAAATCTGCCGCAGAGCTTCCCTACTAATCCTGTCATACGTCTGCTGCAAATCCACAAAACCTAAATAAAATGTATATTCTTTTTCTCTCTCATATTCTCAATCATTTAATTCAAAGTGAAGATTTTATCTACATATCCTCTACCACTCCTAAATGTACCTTGTTCTTCGCCAATCAGTCCCTCAGTCACTTGACGCATTCTTTCAATCAAATTACCAACGTATATCTTGCCTACAATTCTCAGTAAACTAATTTCCCAATAGTTCCAATAGTTCCCCTCATCTTCCTTATCCTTATATAAGGGTACTTACTATTACTGTTCTCCTCTAGTCTTTCTGAACTATACCACCCAGAAACGCTTTGTTATACAACTTCGATATCTAGTCAATCACAATCTCGACTCTATTTTTTATCATTTAACCAGTAATTCCATTTATACCTGCGGAATTACCATTCAGCTTTCTCACTCTACCTATTACCTCCTCACTGCAAGTTACCTCACCCCCA
>JABUQX010104951.1:0-2500 GCA_015478945.1 Trachelipus rathkii | reverse complement strand
CTTGTAGAAACAACTATGATTTGAAAAACTTGGCACGTAGTTTGTTTATTTCAAAGTTTTATTTACCAAATATGTTGACAAAGACATTTAATTTAAACGGTCTATCTGGGAGTCTCATCCTTTCTTTCCATCTTTTTTAATTCTGATCTTATTTCGGTATTGTCATGTCTCTAGGCCTGCTGGCTTTTTCTTTCCTCAGATGGTCAGAATGAATAATATAACTGCACACCTTTACTACACCATTCTCATTTTCCATGTCGATTTTCGAACATAAGAAAGAGCAAGAGTTCTAAATAAAGAGAGAAGACGACAACAGTAAAAAGGGATAATATAATGAGACTAGTTTTATGAGTACCTATAATTATTATATAATATTAAATATCGTAAAATATATAATATATCATAATCTATTTATATTCATTATAACTGGCTGGTAGAGTATATATATAATGATTAGTATTAGGACTCATAAAAGAAATAAAGAGTCTATCTATATATATATATATATATGCCAATACTATATTATTAGCTCCAATAATAATAGTGGATAAAAGTTATAATATAAGGACTACATTTCCTATAGTGTCTGTTCCACGCAGGGTTGAAGCGGGGGCATCAGTAAAAGACCCACGCGCGTCCACGCCACAAAAAAACAGATCTCCACTCATTTCTCACAAATATAATCCTTAGCTCATGCGATTGTGTTAATAAGCTAAATATGTTGTGCTCGTTATATTATATTTAATGGAATTATTTTTTAATTTTTTACCACTTCTCATATGATATTTTTAAGTACAACCAAGATGAAACATTACTTACTCAAAAGCTC
Organism: Trachelipus rathkii; assembly: GCA_015478945.1. Lineage (NCBI taxonomy): Eukaryota > Metazoa > Arthropoda > Malacostraca > Isopoda > Trachelipodidae > Trachelipus > Trachelipus rathkii. The sequence continues at coordinate 1,671 of JABUQX010104951.1, read as the reverse complement.
TTTACCATAGAATAGATTTTTAATATCATTATGACTTAATCTGGTTTGGCAACCCAATAAAGAAACAACGTATACTAAATAAATAAATGTTGTATTATGTTTCATTATTAGTGAGACTAGTTGCACTTTTATCAGATTTTCACAGATATACCCTTTCTTTGTTATTTTGAAATAAACATTGAGTATGAAAAAAATAATTCTTAAAATTTTTAGACTCTGTACAGAAGTACAAAGCGTATGAATAACTCGGCTAATTTATAAAATAATATTTGATTAACTAGTAGAATAATTATAACTAGTATCCATTTATAAAAAATTAAAAGGACGTATAGACGGCAGAGTAGGGAAAAAAGAAAGGAGGTTATCCTAACTTGAGGTAGATATATAACAAATAAAATCCTGTAATGTCTTCTATGATTTTAGGTTTTACAATACACACTATGTCCATCTAGTGTGTAAAAAATTAATTTTAAATGGCTTTCTTATCGTATATTTAAGAGAGTATATATACTAGAACAGTTAATATTTCAACAATCCGTAAATTATCTCCTCTTTTCAATTTCCACAAATACAGTGGAGGAATAATACAACAGACGGTTGTATACGAAGGGAGGGGATTCAATGTTGTACATATGATCGGGTGAAATGAAGGGATTCAGTATCGGAATCCCTATTTTTTCATTATTTTATTCATCTTGCACAGAAACATTTCTAGCACGAAACTTTGCGTGGGGGAAATAATTCCATCCATTTTAAATTATAAGAAAAGAATTATTTTTTATTTTTAGGAATTCCGTTAAGTTTAGGATTAGCTAGGAGTTAATGATTACAATTAATTTAATTTTACTGGTCCCAAATGTCCATCTGAAATACGTATATTATATCGACACTCAACACACAACCATACATAACTGAGGACACGAACACCGGAACACATTCATACCTCTGCATGGCACATCGGCGACGAACTAAACTTACTCAATAATTTTCAAAAGTTTCCCCATTTGCAGCGGCAACTCCTTTTGAAGTTTTACATACATTTTATCTATAATAACAAAAAAATGTAAATCTTTGACCTAGTAAGTATATGTAATCTTTGAAGGTAAGAGAAGTTTGCTTAGGCATGTTGTTTTATCTTTAATAAATATTTTTTATATATATATTCAAATAAAATAACATTATTTTTTTCTAATAATATTTATAAGTTTTTTAGGTTATGGTCAGTGTAACTTTTTTAATATTTACTCTATTGCAATGAAACTTTCACAGCTTTGATATAGCACTCTACTACTCAAATGAATATATATAACATAATATATATATTCTATTTAGATTATTTTAATAATATATTGGTACTTTCCACTGAGAATTAATAATGATTCAGATATCAAGCTCTGATTATAACTCTATCAGCTAGTATACTATTTTAACATGTCTCACTACTATATATATATATCACCGTACTTTTTTTTCTATCTTTATATATATATATTACATGCCCAACGAGTTTTTGCCGCTGATCCTACACGTAGTATATCAATTTGAAAAACTTCTTGAAACTTAGTTTTATATATACCTATACTATTTCCAAATCCGATGAGAAGCTCTTTGTCGACAAATCTGTTGGGCATAACAAAAATTTATTCCTATCTATTAGGATCCATTATATGT
>JABUQX010104950.1:50000-57402 GCA_015478945.1 Trachelipus rathkii | reverse complement strand
AGTACCGCCAATTCCACTAAAAATATATTATTAAAATATTAATTATAAAAAATAATCAATATCGATTACCATGAAAATTAAAAGAAGGAAAATAAAAAATAATCCAATTATGACAAATAATCAATATTGAGTTATAAAATATAACAATATCGATAGCCGCGACCAATATCAATAAACAATACATTATATAAATATGATATTTAAAAAATAATCCAAATCGATTACCGGGCCAATCCAAAGACAGGAAAAATTAAAAATAATCGAATATTATGAAAAATAATCAATATTATATTATAAAAAATAATCAATATCGATACGGCCAATTCCAATAAAAATATGGATATTATAAATCCGATATATAAAAAAATAAATCAAATAATCGGAACAAAAATATAAAGAAACATCAAATTCCAAACAAACGGGCCAAATATATTATAATATTTATAATACTTATATATATATAAATATATAATATAATATATATATAATAATATTATATATAATATATATATATATATAATTAATATATATATATATAAATATATATTATATAATATATATATATATATATATACATATATATATATACTATAAAATGAAAACTTATAAAAAATCAAAAGCATGATTTTCATTTTATAAAATAATTCAAGTAAAAACAAAGATCAGTTGCTTTTTCGTCCATCCCTTCTCCCCTTCCCCGTTTTTTTTTTTTTTTTCCGGCATTCCTTCTTTTTTCTAAAAAAAAATAATCAAAAAAATCGACCCCAACCCTGCTTGGATTATCCTTCAACTTTGAAATAAGTAAAAATTACGCAATAGATATATTTCATGAAAATTGTTTTTCCCCTATAGGCCTCTACTATCTTCCTTCCAAGAGAGAGAGGAAGGGATCATACAAGAAGAACTCTTGTACATGATTCACCTTCCCTCTCTCCGAGTTAGAACAAAAGTCCCAATCATCTTCCCAATCATCCTCCACGTCGCCCTGTTAATTAGACACAATATGAAAAAAAAAGTTGCAGAAAAGAAATGTTAAATAATTGCTGAAAATTAATATCAAACAGAAAGAAATACAAACAATCCACTATATCGATATATTTCCTTGAAAAAATATCCACATATTTTTTTGCTGATAACTTTTCGTCAAAATTATCAAAATATTCCCGCTACCACATCGCGTCTCTCTTTCCGGCATCCCTAACCCTTACACGAACAAACCAATGAGAAATCGTAAGTATTTAAGGTAATTTTTAAGGTAATTTTATATTCAAAAAATATAAAATTTAAACCCAGAAAGAAATTCGAACTGAGAATTATCTTGACAATGAGCATTCAAGTGGTGTGTCTGTCTATGGTGTTTTGGAAATCCGCGCAATTAGGAAAAATAATCTAATTTTCCAAATCACTTTCAAATTCGTTTTGAAATTAGCCCATAAAATATGACACGATTCAGAGTCTAATTATCCACAATTACCAGTAAACTATCTAAGCTACAATAACAACAATAAATGACCCACTCATTTGTCAGAAAAATGGTTGAAAAATAATTGGGAATTCTCTCAAGTGAAATTTGTGGAAGTACTTATTTAAATATGTATCTAGTTGACACTACGGAACTATTACAGCCCCAATAAGGCAATTGTGGTTACCTCCTTTTTATAATAATTTCATCCTCCACTGTCCCTACTTTTAAAAAACCTACTCCTTTGCCAACAAAATAACAAAAAATCGGGTCTTGTCTGACCACTCACCCATTTTATTTGTCCCACTAATCTATATAAAGTTATTTCCTTACTTTCCCTTTCTCTATCACTAACAAATTCTCTTATCCGGAACACTTAAACTTTGTGCTATGATATTATTTACCCTCGTCCAGCCACACAACCCATTTTGTTTTCTATGTAGGCTATATTAACCACTATATATACGGTATATATACTTAAAGCCCTTACAGTCTTCTAAACCCTTCTTTTATAACCATCCATAAATATTTCCAAACCACTGAAACATAAATCTTGCACATGGTTCATAGAAAAATAAAATATACCTATATATTATAAATTGATTCTTAAATAAAATAAAGAGTTGGCAAAATCAAAAGATAGTTGATTTTAAAATTTTTAACTTAAAAAAAAAAACATTTATCATTATCATTACTATCAAAGTAACCATCTAGGGTTTTTAATTTAAAATTATATATTAATCATATATAATAATATACATATAAATAAATAGCGCTCTCAGGCGGCGGTGACGCGACCACTTTAGGTATAACTGCGTCTCCCGACTCTCCCCTAATGCCCACTTTTTGGCAAATTTTTTTTTTCTTTTTCTTTGTAAATCGACCGCACCCTACTAGTCAGGGGCATAAGCACATCAAAAGATCAACAATGTAATATAATATAATGAAAAGTTTTATTAAATTTTGAATAACGCCGAGTCAGCCTGACCGTGGAGGTGTGAAGCGGACCACCATTTGAGGGGTGACTCGGACCGTCTGTTTAAATTCGTATTGTAATTATTAAATTTCAATTTATAATTTTTTGTTTTTTTAATTTTTCTTTTTTTCTTTTTAACCTTCAAAAATTAAGATAATCTTTCAATTATCATTGAAAAATCGTCAATACGTAATTAAAAATGTCAATTAAGATATAGCTAATAAAATATGATATAAAAAATATTAAATAAGGAACTCCGGTTCTATTCACCCCTCTCCGCCCAAAAAAAAAATTTTGACACTTTTTTTAACCGTTTGTTTTTTCATGTAAATTTCTGTTTTCTAAAAAAAATTTCACTCAATGAAAGAATATTATTTTTACAATTTCTTTTAAATATACTTATTAAAAATATCAATAATAATACGTATAAAATACGAAAAAACAATGGTGGTCCTCCGAGCCACCCCCCCCATCAATTTTTACGCTGGGGGACTCGACCAAGTTAGCCCTTTTTTCCACTAATACGCTTGGATCAAAAATTACTTTCCAGTTAAAGACTAACCATCATGAGTGTATTCCACTGAAAAAATAATATTAAAATGAGTCCACAATTTTCATTTTATAACGAAGTTAAAAAAAAATCACATTTTTCAAAGTCAAGTTCTATTGAAGGAAATTTTGTACCCTAATTTCTAACATTTTTTAAAAATATTAAAAACTTTCTAAGAATTAAAACAATCTAAATAACAATTTTCTTTCTGATCTCGGGCTATAAAAGGAGAGAAAGATTTATTTATTTATTTATTTATTTTATTTTATTTAGAGTGCGGACCGAATCACCCCTCCGTAAGAGCGCGGGCCCGGCACCCCGCCCGACAGCTATATTATATATATATATACTAATATATATTATATATATTATATAATAATATAATATAATAATATATATATATATATCAGATATATATATAGCCTCGGGCGGGGTGACTCGGACCACCTTAGGCATAACTCTGGTCTTCTCCCGACTCTCCCTAATGCACTTTTAGAATTTTGTTTTTTTTTGTTGAAAATATTCTTTGAAATCAGGCCCTATTGGTTGACTCCAGGAGCGAAAAAAAATAATTAATGTAAATTCTAATAATTAAAGTTTTATTAAAGTTCTGGCAAATAACGCTAGTCACCCCGGGACCTTGAGGGTGAAGCGAACCCACCATTGAGGGTGAATCGACCATCATGTTTAAATTGCCCTTTTACGTATTAATGTCATCATGTAAATTTAATTTTACTAACAGTATAATTATTTATCATATATTAAAATTCGTAATCTGTAATAACAGTATCAATTCCATTTAAAATAACAAAAAGAATTTAAAATATCCTGGTCCGATCCACCCCTCTCCGCTCAAAAAATTTGACTTTTTTTTTGAATCATTTTTTTTTTTTAATTATTAAAATTTCATTTTTATTTTTATAGTAAATTTCACTTATTTAAGAAACATTTATTATATTCCTGTCACGTGACAAAAAAAAAAATGTCAATAAAAATACGTAAAATACGAAAAACATGGTGTGCCGATCACCCCTCCATCCAATTTTTACGTGGGGTGAAATCGACCAAGTTAGCCCGTGATTTCCACTAATACTGTTTGGTTATTCAAAAATTTAACTTTGCCAGTTTAAAAAGCATAACATACTCGCGAGTGTATCCACTCTGAAAAAAAAATAATTAAATCCATCCCACAATTTTTCATTTTTAAATGAAGTTAAAAAAAACCTCACATGTTTCAAAAGTGAAATCTATTGAAGGACATTTTGTACCCAATTTAACATTTATTTAAAATATAAAACTTCTAGAAGTAAAGATGATCTAAATAAAACTTGTAGTACTACTGCATGGCTATTAAATGAGCAAAAAAATTTTTTTTTTTTAGCTACTATTTTCTTATTTATTAGAGGTGGACCCGTATCACCCAATAGCAATACTAGCATCAAACATTTTACCGCTATTAATATAATATATATAATATAATAATATATAATATAATATATATATATATATATATATATATATAATTATATATAAGATATATATAATTTTTTGAAATCCTCTTATTCTCTTGAATTCTTTCCCTTCTGTGAGAAACCCATTACCATGCCAGTTGACTAACAACTATTTTTTTAGCCAATCACCTATCGTAAATATGGAGCTTATTATAGCGTTCTAATTATCATTTACTGATTACCAGCAAAGAGGCCCAAATGATTACTCTCATTTTTTTAGGTGCCGATACTGATACTTTAAATAATAAATACACTCAATAATTTAGTTAACATTTGTGTACTGCTATTCAACTCAGAATTGCATTCCCTGTACAAACAATACTTAAGTCATTTATTTCATATTTGGTTGTTCCAAGTATATTTATTTTATAAATTAAAATAGTATCTTTAAGAAATAATAATACAAATATATATTAGTAACTTTTATTTTTGACAATTATTTAAAATATTTTTGGAAATGATTCAAAAATAGGCCTATATATCATTTCCATTTTCCAGTAAGTATTAATTAACAAAGTTTAGCTACTAGCTTATTATATTTTAACGAATGATTTACAATTTAGCAAGAAAGATTCTTCTTTAACTACCATTAATATAAGCGAATAAAAAAATAATTGAAAGAGAGACCCTCAATTAATCAGCTGAAAAGACAAAATTAAAAAAATCCATTATTTCAAACTACTGACCATTAATAATGAATAATATAATACCGGTATATATATATATACTCCATTTAAGATAAAGAAAGATATCATTAAATTTCATTAAAAATTTCTCAAATTTGGAATGGAATACTTTAAGATGACACAGATCTGCGATGGACGCCCTGTCCTTTTTGGGGTGTTAAAAAATAATTTCCCCACCTACACTAAAAAATACAGTCTCTCTGCAAACTTGTCGAGAGGGAATCTGAAAATATTGCTGCAAACATGATAATAATGGAAACCTTGGCCCCTTTTCATGCCACCACTATGAAAGATTCGCTTCTGAGCGCGCATCTCCATGTTTCAGTTTAAAGCTCATTTTCATCTTTCACAAGTATTGCCAAAATATTGAATATCTTTGCTCCGTGGGACTGTCTCCTCAGTTTGGGGTTCGATTGAGGTTCCTTGCGTGTGATGTCCTTTTGAAGGGTGAATGCAGGTCATGCAATTTCTGGCCATGAACTTATTTAAAGTCTAGCATACCCAAACCTCTTCATCCTCCAGTAGGTTTATTTGCATAAAAGCACCTCATTACTATCAGTGTGTTCCCAGAGTTGCTGAATAAGGCGCGCTTCCACTTCTGTGAAGTTTTTTTGTCACGCGATTAAGTTCTATGTTATGCGTTTTTAAATGCATTCTGATTGTGTTCACGTTGGCAGAACCAATTCTTGTGTGTCAGCTAGCTTAAGAAATTAATTAATTAATCTAGAACCTTTTATATATCAAAACTAGATTTCTTATTATTGAATCTAAAAAGTTTCTCATAATTCTTCACCCAAAAAGTCGGAAGTATAGCGGCCATATTAACCAATACCGAGAAAAATGGCTGATGCTATCGGGTACATCCCTGAGTTCTATTTATTATTTTATATAGGTTATATATTATTAGCATTAATTATTATTCATGTATTATTATTAAATTATTAATTAAAAATTATTTATTACTAATTATTTATTATATACCGTAGCTATTAACTATATGAAACTTGATTTTTAGCATTCACTAAATTCGAACTTGAAGTCAGCTGTTGCCAATAATAGTTAATTTAATAGTTAAATTTTAATTTTTAAGTTAGGACGTTCCTTCTTTCATTTGTGCCAATAATAGATTATTTGTGGGCAAAAATAAAAAATTATATATTAACATCAGCTGGCTATATCTTTGCTTTGAATGCTTATCCTCTTTTGGAAAATTGTATGTTCCTTCTTGATATGCTTAATCGTATTGTGTGAACCAGGATCTTTCCACCAGCGATATCCTATTTCACTCACTGGGTAACTATGTTAGGGAAATTTGCGTTTGATAAACTTTTCTTCTCTGGGATTTGCCTTATAAAATTTTTTACAATTACCTATTCAGTTGTCTCTTCATGATTTGCATATCGTTGTTGTGGTGGTTGTAGATTTAATACTTAATAAATGTAGGAGAGAGAGAAGATTAAAACCTCTTCAATATATAAATATTATATATAATATATATATATATAATATATATATTATAATTATATATACTATATATATATATATATATAGATATATATATATAATACAATATATATATATATTATATATATATATATATAGTATAATATATATATTTATATATATATAATTATATATATATATATATTATATATAACCGGCTAAAAATGCGGTGGGAAAACCGCGTCAAAAATCGCCGCCGCTTTTGTTTTTTTTTTAATGAATCATGAAAAATCCAAATTTTAAGTTATACCTAATCATATACTTAATAGTTTATTTTTCTCACATTTAGAGTTTCCTTAAGTTTTAGAATATATGAAAAATAAGAAATCTCGAAAGAATATTTTTAAAAATTTTTTGAAATATTCCATTTTTTCAAAAAACTTGAATCTTTTGAAATCTTCAGTGGCGTCGGGAAAAGCCGGTCATTAAATATTAATTTCTTTCTTTGCTGCTTTTTCACAACTAATTATAATATAATTTAAAAATCTTAAATAGAGTAAATAATATATATGAATTTACAATACCCTTTTCAAATCCTCACAACTTAAATAATTTATTAACATTCTTCTTTTTGCCAAAACGTTATTTTCTACAAAAAATAATTGAAATTTTTTTATTTCAAAAGTTAATGCTAAATAAGCATGAAATTAAAAATATGAATTATACAATATTTTCAAGAATCTTCTAAAGAATAATAATAATATTTTCAACTTT
>JABUQX010104950.1:35000-45000 GCA_015478945.1 Trachelipus rathkii | reverse complement strand
GATACAGCCCTTTTAATTTTTTTTGTCGAAAATCAAAATTGAAAAATGGTACCAGGTTGCCATCTTTGGTGGCCTATATCTTTGGCTCAGAAATGTTTTTGGGCAAAAACAAAAAAATATGCTGTTTTTTTTTTTTTTTCCTGAATTTTATTAAACATATGTCAAATTCAAAAAAAACATCTGAGACTATGATGGTAACCCCCCCTGCCTGAATTGATATGGAATATGCCGATATAATAAGTATTAGGATGTCCTGTACCGATATGTTATCGGTATCGGTATCAGTTAGATATCGCGCCATTGTTTGATGGTATCTGTTCGTGTTAGAAATCGGGCCGATACTAGCCGATACTTCGTACTTTTTGGGTGAAAAATTTATGAGAAACTTTTAGATTCAATAATAAAATCTAGTTCGATATAATAGCTAGTACTTAGTTATTTTTTTTTTCCTCGATTTTCCTTTTTAACTTATTTTTAGCGTTTCTCCAACTTGGTCTTTTGCGCAAAAACTTTACGTATTGGACAGCCATTATATAATTTATACACGGCATTTATCTACTTTATTTAGTTGATCAATAGTATTTTTTTTTTTGACGCAATTTCGAGAGAGAAAGTTACTTAGATGCATTATACTACGTGTGAGTGCCTAAGTGGTTTTTTAAAACTTTTCTGGAATATTCATAATATTTTAGATATTTGCTGGAAATAGGGTTTTATCGTTTTAAAATTACTGTTTTAGCCTACGAATAATTTTTCCTCCATTTCTCCTTTGGTTTTGTCTATTGTTTTTTTTTTTTTTTTTTTTTTTTTTTTATTGTGATTGCGTCGCAGGCGCCTGTGATAGCACAAATTTTGCAACAGGCGTGCTTTTCTTATTTTGACTTTACAACATCAATGGCTTCCCTTTAACTCTGCACTCCACTGGAAATACTACCTCTCTAAACTCTAAAGCCCCTCCCTAATTCATTTTATGCTTTCTTTCGAGACCCAAGATGGCTAAGAATTTCATCCTTCAATCGTTTAAGTATATCCAACTATAAACACTTATTGTATTAATTTCCGTTGAAGGTGGAAATATTGTGCCTTTGTAAATATAAACATTCTTATAACACCGTCTCGAGAATCTCGAATCTCCTAACTTCGATGTTCTGCTGGCCTTAAAATCTTGTCTCCTTCTCTACTACAAATAATTGCTTATTGCTTTTCTGCTACTGTTCTCCCTAAACAGAACAGATTTCATCCTTTTTTTGATTACCTTACGACGAGACTGTTATTTTTCTCATCCAAATACTGAGGTCTCTATTTAGGGGATTTAATGTACACAAATCTGAATTGTTGGGTTCTCTTCTACTGATTTAGTTGAGGAAGTCCGAATCATTCAGGTATTATTCTCAACGATCTGGTACAGAACTGATTAAATAACCTACACACATTTCCGGACGTCGCGCCAGACCATTCCATTGCAACACACCTTGACCTATCCATGTTTCACCACTAGTCCTGTCTCTCTATAAATACACCACCTTCGCTCCTATCGGGTAAATCTGACCACAACCTGATATATTCACTTAATTTTTAATACTTTCTCTCCAACAATCTCATCCTTGCCCTATGCGGTGTTTTTCTTCTGGCACTTCATCGGGCCCGATTGCGGGACATTGCGTTGCTTCTACGCTAACTATATGGAAGTGGACTGCTTTGACTCTTTAAACGCTTCAGATTCTGCGATAAAGTGGGAACTGTAATAATCACCGACAAAATGAGCAGGTTCATTCCTGCCTTGTTCCCTGTTCCATTCAGCCTAGCAGACAATATTATCGGGTGTGCGAAAATGCTCGTTCTCCTATCAACTTCTTGCCAATTTTCATGTCAGCCTAAGAATATCGTTGCATGTTATACTCTTGACAGCAAAAGCGGACTTTCATTAAACGAAAATGCGCAGACCTCCTTGGTTCTCCTCTGACAAATCTCTCTGGCTCTTGCCAAAAAAACATCTCTTAACAACTTCTCGTAAATCATCCTTTCCCCCTCTTATTCGCATCTTATGATTCTGTGTTAATACTACCAACTGAAAAAGCCAATATCTTTGGCCTCCTATTTTCCTCTGAATCAACCCTGGACGATTCTGGTCTCCTCTCTTTCCTCCTCCTCTCCTCTCAGATTTCCTATGCCTTACCTGTCATTTCATCTTGATCGCGGTGCGATTAGCTCCTGAAATCTTCTAATAAATAACGTTAGGAAGGCGGGTGGCCGGGAATGGCATTCCTCTCCGGGTTTTGAGGAAGTGTGTTCCGTGCTGACGCCAACCTCTTTCAGCTCTTCCCTTTATGTCTTAATAAAACCATTTCCCTTACTGTTGGAAGCGCGCATATGCCAACTATTCCGAAAAAAACGATGCTGCTCGCCCTCTAACTATCGCCCTACCGCTTTCACTGGTATTCTTTCTAAGATCTTTGAAACCCTTCTTCAACTCTCACTTCTTAGATCCATCTGGAATCTCTTTTCCTTCTTTCTGATTCCAGTACGGCTTTCGGTGCTCGAAATCTAAATTCGATTATTATACTTTTTCCTATTAACAATTTATAGTTTTCCTCCCTAGAACTACGGGAAGACTGTGTGGTGGTGGCGCTTGACATTATCCAAAGCATTGACCGGGATAATGTGTGTCACTGCACATTCAAGGTTTCCCTCCCTTTGGGTTTCTTCTTCCACTTCAATCCATATGTCTAGCTCTTTTCAAATCGCGCAATGTCGCTGTTTGTTGATGGGCCGCCGACTTCTTTTTCTGTTCAATAGTGGGTTCTCAGGTGGGTTCTGTTTATCTCCTACTTTATTTCCTGCTTTTCATCATGATCTTCACCTGCACAGCTAACTCATATCCATCAGTATTGTCGATGATTTTGACCCTTCAATCTTCAACTCATATCAATTCTGCCCCCTCTTTTACTTCTAGAATGCCTCTCGTCTTAATTTCCGATTCTATTCTCGCGATCTGGATAGAAATTTCAGGGTTGGGTCGTCTCAAGCTTGTGAAATTTAATCCTTTTAAAAACCCAACTCTACAAATCTCCTTCTCCAAGACACTTAACTTTTCTATCTCTTTCGACGGTTCTCTCGCTCTCTCCTGTTGACAATATAAACATCCTTTGCTTTAACTATAAAAAAAAAAATGTGTTAAAACCTCAATCACAGTGGTTTGCTTAGGGCGGCCGCAAGAAAACTGGGTTCTGTTTAGAGGCGAGACCTTTTTTCCTCTCTCAAGTTTTACTCCACCTATACAAGGGTCTCATCCGCCCTGCTATGCAGTACTGCTCTCATATCTGTGGGGGCGGGGCTCTGGTTTCATCCTGGCTTTTGGATTAGGTCGAGTCAAACCCAAAAGGACGTTATAAACTGTCCTGTACTTGCTAGTTCACTTGGACCCTTATATTTGCGGCGCGGGATGTTGGTGCTTATTCCCTTTTTCTATAAGTACTTAGAGGCAATTGCTCGAGGAAAAATTTCCACTCGCGTACCACCACCTTTACGACCCCTCGTAGCACAAGGGTGCTGTGTTGCATGGTGAATTTTGTTTGTGTTAGTAACTCCAGACTGGTTCGCTGCGGGTGTTCCTTCATATCCTGCCCACCTCTGTCTCTGTGGAATTCTCTTCATCCATCTAATGTTTCCGTACTCAATTAATTTCCCTCACTATAAAGACCTTTCTTACTTGTGCTCATATGCCGTTATTTCCTGTTAGACAGATTTTTTGAGGCGTTCAAGACAAACATGTTCTCAAAATAGGGTTCTGCCCTGAGCGGCGGTGACAACTGTAAAAAATAAATAAATAAAAAGTTTCTAATAAGGAATCCTTAGCTAGCTTGCTGAAACCCAACAAGAATGGCACCTCCTACGGTGAAACCACCTCTAGAATGCATTTAAATAGCATAACCGAGGAGCTTGCTCGTTGACAAATAAAAAAAAAAAAAAAAAAAAAAAAAGAGAAGAGAAGGGAAGCCGCCTATCTGCAACCCCTGCTGTAATCATATCATGAGGCTCGTTTTTTTGAGCAATATAGTTTCTAAAATGAAGAGGATTTTGAATATTTAACTTTGATAAGTTCATGGATCCGAACGGGTTCACACTTTCTGAAAGTCAGGGAAAGTCAGGGGAAAAAAAAATGGTCAGGAAAAGTCAGGGAAAACGTTGTTTAAAAATAGCTGAAAGTCAGGAAAATTCCAAAAAAAAGTCTCACCAACAAGCAAAATTTTTAAAATTTCCAACATATGAAGAATGATCAATGGACCCAAGTTACATATTTTGATATATTTTTTTTTTCCTAACTGTATAATTGTGAATGAGAGCATGTATTGATAAGTGCAATGAAAGATTTATGCGAGGTAATGACATGTCCATAAAATCTACTTCTATCTGTTCTTTCTATTTTAGTTCACTATTACCTACTATCTTCCTATTCTGTTCGTAAGAAGGTTTTTCCAAGTTCATCCTTCCGATTGAAGGTGATGTATAGATGTGTTTTAGACTGTATGACATATGACTTAATCTGTTTATATCTTTTTCTTTTAGGAATTATACTTTTTGAGGTTTTTTTGAGGTTTTGACGAAGGATTTTTGATTTTTGTGCAGTTTAAGCGCTATTTATTATTTTTTTATAAAATGACTCAAGCCAAAAAAAACCTTAACTTTTAACGACCCAGTGGCTGCGACGTCAAACTGAACCTTGGTTCATTCTTGTTCACAGATTTACAATATCTAGAAATATTAGAAAAGATTTTCTTAAGTCCAGTAAAATGCCTGCTTCCACAACCAACAACTAAGCTTTTTGCATTAGATATACAAACTTAAATGCCAGACTGTGCAAATCAAGATGACAAAAAAGATATTAGAAAGATATCCTCTGTAGTACAAGCCTGTCCAATGGTCTCATCATTGGATCCTAGTATAGTTTTCATCAGCCAGAACAAGAGAAACGAAGATTTCTGTCTGTAGAGGTTACACCAATAACTGAATCACAGATTATGTTGCTGAGGAAGAAAAAGCACTATACTCTACTTGCAGTGAGCTCATTCTACCCTTGAAATTAAAATTTCAAGAAATATTTTGGTTGATGATTTCCTTCTAAGACTTGAGTTTTTTTTCTTCTAAAGCACCTGAGAATCAATGTTAGGCGGAAATGGCGGCAAATTATAATATTAGACTGATATTTCACATGGAATGCGACATGGAGCAGGGTTTTCTATAAATTGAAGCAATTTTAGTGCGAGAATCTGAAAGAACTAGTCTGATTCTCAAGACAGTGCACATTCTATAAGATCTCATGAAAAAGTATTCATAAATTCCTATCACTTCAAAAAATGTGACAAATGTAGAGCTGCCCATAGAGATATGAAGAACATCTCAAAGAGTCAAACCAGAAAGAAAAAAGAGAGAAATAAAAGGTTGAAAAAAGAATATTATCCATTACAGATCAATAAAACTTGAAAGAGCAGAGAAAAGATGTTAAAAACTGAAGGCTTTAACAGAAGAAAGCCGCTATAAAATCAAAAAAAATTCAAAAGCTGATGAAGCAAAAAGTTAATCTAAATCTCCCCATTTAGACTTTTGATTACAGTGACGATATTTCACCTAGGCTATTAAAGTAAGCTTTTAATTTATTTTTCTTTTTGTATAATAAATGTTTTCTTTTGAAAAAATAAAAAGAAGGATGCTTTGGACGCTATGGGGCTAAGGTATAGGCTATTACTAAAAAAATAATTTTTTTTAAAATTCATCATCTATATGAACAATTTCTAAAGTAATTTTTCAATAATTTAATGTATTAACTTAGTAAATAGCTGCAAAATAATTAATAGATATTTTATACACCAAAAATAATGAACACGCTGGTCAGGGAAAATTTGCAGATTTGGTCAGGGAAAGTCAGGGAAATCAAATTCAAAATTTTAGTGTGAACCCTGCCGAAATTGCATTGACATCTCATTCACCTTCAAAGGAATCATACCAAGGAACCTCATCGTAAAACTGAAGAGACAGTATTCAAGACAAAAATTCAAATTTGCAGTCTGGAAAAGAGGAATGAGGCTCTACCAAACATGATATGCTCCTACAGAGAGAATCCTTTCATGCAGGCGTGGCATGAAATGGCCAGTTTTCATTTATTATCCAGTGCTGCAGGCAAATAATATCAGGCACCTCCTTCATCAGTCGACAGAGAGCGTATTTATAGTGTTAAAGTTAGGTAGAATGTAAAACACCCCAAAAAAGGACAGTCTTCTCGCCAGATACTAGTGAAAGCTTAATGTTTTGCACACAATTTGTGAATTTTGAATATTGAATTGAATGATATCTATCTAAAGGAGTATTTTATTATGTCAGGTTTGAGTTATAGCGTTTTTTTTATTTTAACTTTTCGGCTATTAATTGAGTCTCTTCTTCATTATTTTTATTCTTTTATATGTAGCTAGTTAAAGATCTTCTTGTAAATTTAATCATGTTTAAAACATAAAGCTGCTAGCTAACTTGTAATACTTACTTGAAAAGAAATGAATATTTTTTTAAAAAAACACAAACATAAAAAAGTTAAATTATATAATTGCAATTATTATTCCTTAAAGCTACTATTTTAATTAAAATAAATATACTTGGCACAACCAAATATGAAATATATATGACTAAGTATTGTTTTGTACAGGGAATGCAATCTTGAGTGTCCTAGCAGTGCACAAATGTTCTATCTTATTACTGTGTATTTATTAAATTTAATTAAAGTATCGGTATCTTGCGTATCGGTTATCGTGCACCTAAAAAAATAGAAGTATCAGTAGTCGCGTATCCGGTATCGTACATCCCTAATTATATATATATAATAAATAATATATATATAATATAATATATATATATATAGTATAATATATATAAATATATATATATATAATATAAATATATATATATATATAATAATATAATATATATATATAATACGCGTAATATATATATATATAATATAATTATAAATTATATATATAGTATATATATATATATTATATATATAAATATATATTTATATATATACTATAATATAATATATATAATAAATATATATATATATTATATAGAATATATATATATATATATACTGTAATATAATATATATATATACAGATATAGTATAGTATATATATATTATATACTATATATATATATAGATATATATATATATAATATATATATATATATATATATATATAATATATATATTATAATATATAAAGCGCACATAAGTGTAAAGTTCCATTGATTTTGCCCAATTTTGCCTTTTTTTTTTTTTTTTTTTTTTTTTTTTTTTTTTTTTTTTTTTTTTTTTTTTTTTTTTTTTTGTCTTATGAAAAAACTGGGGTGGGTTGGGCTTTTTCAAAAACACCAGATTTTATGCCAACCCTGGTCCCTACACTAATATCTCTTCTCATTCCACTTTGACATAACTCATCTCTACTAGTATGAGTACCTACGCTAATCCCTCTTCCCATTCCTATCCTTGATGTACCATCTCTTTCAGACACATAGTTAATTAACCGTTTCCCTCTACTTATTCCGTTTCTACTCCTATGTATCTTATTAGCCTCATCTAACTTTTTTACACCTCTACATCCTACACTCTCTGATACCTTATACACATCACAATATTTCCACAAATGTCTATCCCATTGACAAAAATCACATTTATTAAGATTCCCAAATCTATCCCATCTCCTATGATATCCAACATTATATCTTCCAGATTCCATATAAATGGATTGCACCCCTTCTACCTCTTCCTCCCTCCTTTCATCTAAATAGACCTTATTTTTCTCATTACCACTAATATTCCTTATACCCTCTTCCTGTTCATCCCTGTACACCAACTGACCACCTCTATTACCTTGAAAACCACTATAGCCTCTACCCCTAGTCTCTCTATTTTCTCGTACTCCAATACCCTGTCTTTCCCTTTGACCTTCATTATACCTTCCCTTATTATTCTCCGGATTCATTGGACACAAATACGAAAAGTGGTATTTTGACCTACAGATTATACACTTTCTTACATTACCAAAAACCTCTTGCATTCAACTTTTTTTCATCGTCCCACTCCCCTCTATCCTCATAACCAGGCCCATCACTTCTCATAGGTACTCCTCTGACCAGCATACCAACCACTCTTTCTTTCCTCCCCTATATCCACTCTTTCATCACCCCTTTTTCCAAAACCCTCACAAATGTTTACTAATGCATCCTTAAAAGTCCTAAATACCCATTCTTCTTTACCACAATATGCCAAAACCATTTGTTTCTGATTCACACCAATATTTGCTCCTTCCAACAGATGCACACACTTCATATCCACACCCAAATCCACTTTCCCAACAATCTTACACTTCTGCTCTATCGCTTTGTACCTATTCACATACTCCCTCATTGACTCATCATTCTTCCTTTTAATATAAAAATGTTCACACAACCTGTCATACCTATCCCGCTGCTTTTCTTTCGCATACTTCTCATCTAAACGATCAAAAATAGCATCTACTCCCTCTTTCTTTCCCAACGACTTCCATTCTATCTTACACATTCAAATGCCTTTGTTCCCATTCATATTCCTCACCATACACATCATACCATACATTAACCTTATCCTTCCATAATTCATACACCTCAGTATTCATCTCACCAACAAACTCAGGACAACCACGCCAAATCCTT
This sequence comes from Trachelipus rathkii, assembly GCA_015478945.1. Taxonomy (NCBI): domain Eukaryota; kingdom Metazoa; phylum Arthropoda; class Malacostraca; order Isopoda; family Trachelipodidae; genus Trachelipus; species Trachelipus rathkii. Next base: position 36,261 of record JABUQX010104950.1, on the reverse strand, counting down.
CTTTCAATCACACCACCTTTCTTACTACTTTCCTCTCCACTACCTCTATCTCCACCCTCCTTCCCCATAACAAACTACCACAAATCCACACCAACACACCACAATATCCACAATACCACCCTACTACACCCAGAGGCTTGTTCTCTCGAAACTACGCTCTGCTACCACTGATGAAAATATAACATTGATAGCAAAGAGTAGTCCTACAAACCAACAAGAAAAATACTCACTTCTTGACTGGTCTCATAGTCGAATAAATATAATGAAAATAAATTATCTTTTCCAGACTAGCCTAGTTACTATATGTAACCATAATGCTAATTATATGAGTATAAAAAATAGTTTTATGTGCAGAAAAGCCCAATCCCCATGAATTCATGACTGGCGGGCTTTTTGTTTAATTACAATTTGTGTTTTCCACAAATTAGTTTATTTTTCAAATCTTTCCTTTATTTTTTTTAAACATCAAGTACGTCAATAGTCTGACAGCAAACTCTAATTCTCCTTTTTACTTCCACTCGCTGTCCCAAAAAACCAATCACATTCCCAGTTCTGTTTCCTGTTACACCATTACAATGTTAACGCTTATATACTGTAAAATATAGCAAAAAATAAAACAACAATATAAAATCTTTTACTGAAAAAAAAAAAAAAAAAAAAAAAATACTGAAACGCATTTGTAAACCGCGCCGCACACAAAAGAAATAAAACTTTTAAAAAAAAAACGCCGTGATAATCCATCTTCTTTTCACAAGCTTCATTCCCAAGAAACATTCGAAAGAACAAAAAACATCTGCTTCATACAGCCACTTCCGAAAAGCCACCCAAAAAAGAACATCTACTTCTTCTTTCATCTTCTCAAAAAACATAAAAACCTAAAGACAGAAAAGAAAAACAAAATTCAGCAATTATTATTATTATTATTATTATTATTATTATTATTATTATTATTATTATTATTATTATTATTACTATTATTATTATTATTATTATTATTATTATTATTATTATTGTTGTTGTTGTTATTAATTTATTATTATAGAAATATAGGCCTATTTAATATTAGGGAATTATATACTTTTTTTTTATAAAAAATTTGATTGTTAATTTTTTTTTTCAGGAAAATTTTTTATCTAGAGGAAATAATTTATTTTTATTAAAATGATCTCCCACTGGACTAAAGTAAAATGAATGACTAATCTAATATGGAACTTCATGCAGGATCAAAAGTTTCTCAGAATACATCATTTTATGTGTGGAC
>JABUQX010104950.1:0-22500 GCA_015478945.1 Trachelipus rathkii | reverse complement strand
TGCCTTTGGATGTGTTTCTTATTTCGTCAGGAGTGACAATAAGAGGGATATCTTCAAGAGACTTTAAGGATGACAATTTGGAACTTTGTTTCCCAGCAGTAGCTTGAATGAGAACGGACCCGTTCCTCATAACATGACCGGAGGGTCTTCAACTCCTAAAGCTTTTTTAAGGGCACCGCTCAAAATGATATTTCCATAGTCTGTAGGGAGTTTGAACGTGGTGGGTCGTCGCACTAAGGAATACATTGGGAAAGATGTGCCACTGACAGTCCCGGTGGGAGGGGGGGGAGCAGCATGTGGAGTAGGAAAGTGAGAATGACTAGGACGTGTGGGGGAGGGGGGGGGCTCTGCCGATTGCGCTACGGTAGCGGCATGGCCCCTAAAAATGTACATTTTGAATTCCAATCTAGAATGTTTTCCAAAAAGTTTAATTGCTATTATCGATAAGCGAGCGTGGTGAGAGGCTCAACCCCCAACAGGATCAGTGGCTTCTGACGGTTCCTACAACTGGAGACCAGGTCGGCTCACAACCATACGAGAAAATATCTCAAACTTTTTTTTTTAAGATATTAGAAAAATAAAGTAAATATTCATTATTAAGTTTTTTTTTTCGTGTATGCTAATTTATACTACTAATATATAATTGGGATCATAATTTTTTTAAAAAAACTGACGCGTTACTGGAATTTTGAGCTCGGATTTTAAATCTTCGCACCATCACTAACAGAAAATGTGTACCTCAGCATTATAAAGGAGGAAAAATTTTCGCTGACGTCGGCTCTTTTACAACCCAATTCTCAGTACCTATATACCAAAAGTTCTTTCTTAGTTTTGGAAATGTGGGCATGTCTATCCGACTCCAAGGAGGAACGGCCATTCTTATCTTTCTAACTATCGCCATATATCTCATTTGTTTTGTCTCTAAAATCCTGGAAATCTATTCTTAATTCTCAGACATTTGATCATTTGAAGTTTCATTCACTTTCCGATCATTAGAATGATTTTGATCTTTTTGCACCAACATTAATTTGATATTTCCGACCTTACAGATCACATATTCGGAAATATGTGGAGTGTTGTGTGATATCACCTATAAGGTTTATTTGGAGGTGACACCTTCCCGGATACTTTAAACATCTCTTGCCGGACTCTTTGATATCAACATGTTTCCATTCTCCGAGACCTTCCTCTTCTCCCAGGAGATGAAATCCTCCTTGGTGAAATATCACTAGGTCCTCGTTAAGTAGTAGTTTGGAAAGCAGTGATGGCCAGCGTCTCTAGCTTATCATGCAGTCTACATGCAAAGCCATAGTGGTCTCATAAATGCGTCAGAAAAACTGCGAAAATAGAAAACTTTTCAAATCATGCAAATAGACCCCACCTCCTTCAAACCTGATCTTATTTAAAACCGCTGCTGCAAAACCTAGACACAGCAACCAGGAGACCTAATCTTTGGGACTATGTTTCTACTGTCACTTCGTCCACATCCCAAATACAGACATTCAATTTCATATTACTAAATTTTCCCTAAAGTACCGTTTGGAACCGCAAATTGTTCTTATGTAAGGCCCTACTGGCTCAGACGTTGTTGCTACACCATTAACGGTAGCTGACGAACAAGGCTACTTCTTTGCGACGCGTGTTTTAGTGGAATTTCACATAGAAAATCCTAGACTCTTCTCTACCACCTGATGAATATCCTCCATAAGTGCAATCTTTTCACATTTAACAGAACTCCAGGAAGCCTTTTAGCATGTAAAGATGGGGTCACATGCCGTTATGTGGGCATTTCATATCACATGATCTGACATTATTCGTTCTCCTATGAGTTTCTTTTGGGTCAGTACAATCGTATATGAGTGGAAAATACCTTCCCCCACCTACCCTCAGCCTAGGGTTTTGGTCTCTTATATATAATATATATATATATATATATATATATATATATATATATATATATATATATATATATATATATATATATATATATATATATATATATATATATATATATATATATATATATATATATATATATATATATATATATATATATATATATATATATATAACTTTTTTTTTATATAAATTTTTTTTTTTTTTTTATACAAATTACCTCTTTTTATTGTATATTAAAGGTGTTTTAAATTACCAATACCCCTTCTAGGCCTAAATATTGACTATTAATACAGATTTTATATATATATATATATATATATATATATATATATATATATATATATATATATATATATATATATAAATACAGATTTTATATATACATATATATATATATATATATATATATATATATATATGATCAAAAAAAGGATGGTATAACAGGTGGTTTGGGGGTGTCGGGAGAAAATGAGAATGGTAGGAAGGTGATTGATTTCTGTGAGGAGAGAGGTATGTGTGTAAGTAATACTTTCTTTAAACACAAGAGTATCCATAAGTATACTAGAGTTGGTGTAGGTAGAGATGGTACTGAAGTGAAAAGTATGATTGATTTTGTGTTGGTGAAGAAGGAGATGTTGAAGTATATGTTGGATGTTAAATCAGTGAGGTGTTTAGAAATGGGATTATCGGATCATTATGTTGTTCTATGTAAAATTAAGTTAGTGGGGACTTGGATGGAGAGGAAGGTGATACGGAAGGAAGAGGGTAAAATTAAGAGTGAGAAGTTTAGTGAACAAGGTAATAAGGATAAGTATGTAAGAACGCTCGCAAGTAAATCAGTTGAATGTGAACAAGCTGAAACTAAATAAATCTGGAAGCAATTGTTAGCAGTGCAAAAGAAGTATGTGGGTGTGCTAAAGTAGGAAGTAAGAATAAAAGGAGTGGTGGAAGAAGAGGTGATGCAAGAAGTTAAAAGTAAAAAAGGCGTGGTTGAATCTACTAAAAGCAAATGTGATGAAGTTTCAAAAGAAAGATGCTTGGAATTATATAAGGAGGAAAAAAGAAATGCTAAAAGATGCATACGTAAGAGAAAAGAAGAGGTAAATGAACAGTTTGGAAGGAGGGGATGAATGTAGACTTACAAGGGAATAGAAGCTCTTCTGGAAGGAAGTGAAAGAGGTAATTAGAATAAGGGGAACCTGCTCAGAATAATGAATAGGGATGGTGTTTTTGTAACTGATGAAATGGATGTGAGGGGAGTGTGGAAAGAACACTTCGAAAATCTGTATAATATTGGCAGTAAGAAAAGGTATAGTGACTGTGTGTGGCTGGATGGTGCAAGAAGGAATAGGTATTTTGGGATGAGGTTATTAGCAAAGAAGAGGAAATGGGTAGAGTGAGAAAGTTGAAGAATGGTAAATCTGCAGGTATAGATGAAATTACTGGTGAAATGATCAAGAACGGAGGCAAGTTTTTGATTGATTTGGTAGTTGTGTAATAAAGCGTTTATGGAGGGTATTGTTCCGAATTATGAGAGAGTAATAGTACCCTTATATAAGGGTAAGGGAGATAGTTGGAACTGTAGAAATTATAGGGAATTAGTTTATTGAAATGTTATAGGGAAGATATATGTTGGTATTTTGGTCGAAAGATTGCGCTGAGTGACTGAAGGACTGATTGGTGAAGAACAAGGTGCGTTTAGGAGTAGTAGAGGATGTGTGGATCAAATCTTTACATTGAAGCAAATGAGGGAGAAGAAGAATAAATTGTATTTAAGTTTTATGGATTTGCAACAGGGGTATTGATAGGGTTAATAGGGAAGCTCTATGGCAGGTGTTAGTGATACATAGTGTTGGTGGTAGGCTTCTGAATGGAATCAAAAGAATGTATGACGATAGTGAGGCGTGTGTAAGAATAAATGGTGTCAAAAGTGATTGGTTTAGTATTAATAGCGGAGTGGAGGCAGGGTTGTGTTATGTCTAGTTGGTTATTTAATTTGTATATGGATGGGGTTATGAAAGAATTGAAGGTGGGCGTGACAGGAAATGGTGTTAGAATGATGGAGAATGGAGATGAGTGGAGGGTGCCCTACCTATTATATGCGAATGATTTGGTTCTGTGTGGCGAATTTGAAGAGTTTGAGAGGACTGGTAGAGAGATTTGGCAGGGTGTAAAAGGAGGGGTGGCAAACGTAGATAAGTATAAGGTTATGGCTGTGAGTGATGACAGTCCTCAGGAAGTTATGTTAGATGGTGAGCAGCTGGAACAAGTGTCTGAGTTTAAATATTTAGGTATATGTTGGATGAGAAGGGAACGGACGATGCAGATTCAAGATGGCTGTATAGGGACTAAGTCTTTAGAGTGCTAGGGTCTTACATGATGGTATGTTGTTACCTGTGTTATTGTATAGTAGTGAGACTATGGTCTGGAATAAGAAGCATAGATCTAAAGTTCAATGTGTTCAGATGGACAATCTTAGGGGCTAGGTGTGAAAAGAATTGATAAAATGAGGAATGAACGTATTAGAGAGTTGTGTGGTGTGAAGAAATGGGTAAACGAGAGAATAAATGAAAATATGTTGAGATGGTTTGGTCATGTGGAAAGGATGATTGATAGTCAGGCTTAAGCGGATGTATAGTGGCGAGTGTGTTGGAAACCGACCGGCTGGGAGATCGAAGAAAAAGTTTGAGTCAGTAAACGAATGTCTGAAGGACAGAAATGTGAGTTTGGCAGAGGCGAGAATAAAGGTGCATAATAGGAGACTCTCCTATTTAATAGGGGTATGGTTGTGATTCACCCTGGGCCAAGGGATGAACACTTACACTGACGATTTACCATAGTGAGGGTCCGCCGCAGTCCCGTGAAGCTATAGGGTGGATTTTCTGACTGCGACGAGTCCTTACTAATTAATGGTACTGGGCTTTCAAGCTGGGCTTTCTGTTATTTATATATTATTATTATATATTATTATTATTATTATTATATATATTATATTATTATTATTTATATATATTATTATTATATATATATATATATTAGTTATATATATATATATATATTATTATATATATATTATTATATTATTATTATTATTATTATTATTATTATTATTATATATATTACATATATATATATATATTATTATATATTATATATATTATATATACGGTATATATATATATATATATATATATTATTATATATATATATTATATATATATATATATATATATATTATTATTATTATATATATTAAAGAATATATATATATATATATATATATATATTATTATTATATATTTATATATATATTATTATTATATATATATATATATATATAATAATAATAATAATAATAATAATAATAATCAGATCATGTGAAATGTAATAGTTATATGCCCTAGAGCACAAATAAAACTTTACTAATTACTAAAATCTACTTTATATATTGCATACCTCTTTTAACATATTGTATTTACTGTATTTTAATGCTAAATACCCCAAAAAGACTTGATATATATGAAAAAAAGTACTTAAAAAACAAAAAACAAAATTTTAATTTATTTTTTTTTTTTTAAAAACGTGTTTTTAAAAACAAACGGTTTTTTTAATCCTTAACCCATATATATAGTTATATATATATATATATATATATTTTTCTATTTTTATAAATTTAAACATATATATTATATATATATATATATATCTATATTTATATATATATATATATATATATATAAATATTATTACTTTGGGATATATATATATATATATATATACATATATATATATATATATATATATATATATATATATATATATATTATTCCCATTCTTAAACTTGGAAACATGCTATCCTATAGCGAATAATCATAGGCCCATCACACCAACATATCATATGTGTAAATTAATAGAGATTTGGGTGGTAGCATCGTCCTATTCCCACATTAGAATCATTTCAAGCGTTTCTTCTTTCAGTTTGGAATTTGCAAACTTAAATTTCATCTTTCCACATTGAACTAGCTTCTTTGCTTAAACCACGATATTTGCGAAGCTTTTCAGAAAAAGAAAATGGTCTTAGCATTGTTCTTCGACCGTGAAAAAGAGCACAATTCCACATAGAGAATGGGATCATGAAGAAGCTTCACTCACTGGGTCTTGGGACTCTATTTCCCATCTTTCTACAGATCTTTATGACAAATAGATCCTTAAAAGTGCAGTGCAATTCCACCCTATCCAGGAGTATTATCATGGCCGAGAGAGGTGCTACAGAGGTGTAGTAGTTCTCCAGTGAGGATTATCATCTTCTCTAGAAAGAGTATTTTGTGCTACTGGAGTGAGTAGTGTTTTGTAGTTGTTCTATAAAAAAAAAAAAAAAACACTCACTCACGACTATTAAATAGGAAATGGATGTTCTGGACTTCTGTTCGCTCTTCGCCGCTGTATTCAATTGATAAATTTGGGTGCTGAGAGAGTGCACACAGAGGGTGCGAATGCACCCGGTACTCAAACACACAAATGTTCATTTGTGCAATTGGTAAGTGTTTTATTTCAATAATTTGTAATTTTAAAATGTCGATACGGATTAACCCAATTATTGTTTAACATACACCTAAGTGAATCGAAAGAATCCACCTGCGAAAAATAAAATCTTTCCAATCCCTCACAGATAATTAAACTAAATACTAAGCAATAAATTAAACAAAAAAAAAAAAATCAGCCGTGTACATACACAATTGGAAAAAATTTACAAGATTTTGTCACCAATATCAACAAGTCAAAAATAATAATTTCAAAAATAATAATCAATAATAATATCAAAGATATATAAAGCCAATAATAATAATCAATAATACCAAAAGCTATATACAATTACATCAATATATACAATGAATGATCACAAAGTTCTGGAGAACCAATTCAAGTGCCCCTGCGGAATTTCCAGGGTTTTCTGGGTTTTTCAGATGTATATTTTGCAACGGCGTGTCTAATTTCTTTTATCCCGTTTCCATTGCTTGGGTAGGGGTATCTTCTCAATTGGTGCTTGCAACCTCCAAATATTGAATCCTCTCCTTCTTTTCCCCACAACTTTGCAGACCTAATAATCGAAGTGGGTGAGAAATGAGAGAACTGGCCGTCGTAATGATATCTGACCGAGTTTTTTTTAGTCCAGTTCTCATACAAACTGGAAAAAACAATATTAGCCATAAGCCATACAATATATATATATATCACTATAATTAATAAATTTAATCCACCACTAAAAATAAATTTCCAATTATTTAAACATAGGATTTTGATATTTATAAAAGGATGGATAGACTCTAATTAGAACAAGCATATATAAACAAAAAAATAGAAATAATTAAATAGTAAATGTTTAATATTCAAGTTACTATATATTAATGAAAAAAATACTTATATTTATATATTAATTTATTCAATTGAATTTATACTTTTTATTAATAATAAATTTATTATTAATTAAGTATAATTAATGTAAAAGTTATTATAGTAAATCCATATAGTTATAAATTGATATTTTACAACCGCCTATATATGCATTAATTTGTTTAATATTAAAAAAAATTAATAATTATAGGCTAATTAACTATTATTTCATTAATTATTATAATAATTGTAATAAAATACTATATAAAGTTAATTTAAAAATTTAATACTTTTTTTCCTACATTAATAATAAAATTCTATTACTTTTGAGTGTATAGTATAGACAAGTAAATTGATGTAGTGATATCTAATACTAGAGTAATTATAACTATAAATTTTAAAGTAATTAAGGTTCCTATTTAAGTATTATAATAGATGAGTTTCAATTAACTAAATAAAAATAATGTATCAAAATATTTCCAAAATTATATATATTGTATAATAATCCATATAAATAAACATCGATGAGAGAGATAAACGATTAACATAGCCTTTATAAAATTTCCAATATTACTCAAGCCATCTCAGCTCCTCAGCTCCAATGTCAATATAAAGCACCACGGGTGTAAAAGAAAATGTATAAAAGGGTATATATAATATATTCCTGCCGGAAGAAAAGAATAAATATTAGTTAATAAAAGCATAAAACTAAAACTTCAAAAGGATTAACAATCATTCTCTGTCATAAACCAAATTATGCCAGTGAGCGGAGCGTCTAGTAAGGCCGTTATCAGAAATAGTGGGAATCATTGGAAGATATTGTAAGGAAGACTGAATACAAGAATTAGCGAGTATGGAGGATACCGGGAGTGGTTTTCTAATTGCTTGATGCCGTCCTGCACAACTACTCTTCCTGCAACTTTCACTCACATTGTGTATTATATCACAAATCGAAATAAATATATACCCAATCATTCTTTCCTTTCCTCCAATTCCTCTCTTTTCACTTTTTCCTCTAATCCCTCTCTTCTTTCTTCTCTCTCTCACAAATCAAAACAATAAAATAAGCAATATATATCATTGAACAAAACAAAAAAAACATCTCTTTACTACCCGGGAAGACTCTTCGACACCGCCTCTTTTGCGAGTGCACCTGAGACCATGACCTGTTCCCCGCTTCTCATACTACCTGTACTCATATGAGCCTTCGAAGTATAATCTGAGCAGTCAGCTCCCGAACGACGCACGCTTGCCCTTTGTAACTAAATAGCTTCATGCTTTTTGCTTGTCCTCAATAGATAAACGCGCGTGACCCATTCAACAGAGTAGCGAGAGTCTTAGAGATGAGATCCTCTCGTGTATGTGCCTCGCCACGCACCCTCCTCTACATATGCTATGTCGTCTGGAGTGTAGCACACCTCCTAACTTCATGTGGAATCTGACCATGTTTCCCAATTTAAAATAGATAAAAAAAATTATAGCTTGGTGTGACTCGCAAGTCTTTGTGTTTTGGTTATGAGAAACAATAGATAACCCATGCGGACTCCTCACTCACAATTTCAAACGTGCGCGAGCCTGAGCCCACCGTGTGCCGATTAAGAGATGACCCTTTAGTAGAGTCATTGATCCGGACTGATAGACTAATGTATACAGTTATCATCCACATCATTATACTAACGCTAAAAGCTCTCAGCCAAATGCAATTGTGCGATTATACTGTAGAGCATCAGCTCAACCTTATATATTCACTGTGATAACCAAGTGGCGGCTCGTATGGCTCTATTGTGCATATATATATAAATAATATATTATAATATATATTATAATATATTTAATATTATATATATATTTATATATTATATATATATATATATATTAATATAATAGTATATATATATATATATATATATTATATATAATAATTATATATATATATATATATTATATATATATATATATATATAATTATATTAAAATATTATATATATAATATTAATATATATCTATATGAAGAACCTATATGACTCTAATTGATAGGTTCAACAGAACACGATTCTCAAGTGAGAGTCTCAAAAAAGCTTTTACATAATTACGCTTAACGAGGAAAAATGTCTACATGTGGATTCCTGTGTTACACACATCTCCCTCATGTTGAAGGATATATAAAATGAAATACACACAAATAGACCAGTGATGTAGATGATATTTGGAAATTGAGATATTCTTTATTTAGCAAAACTCACGATGTGGTTCTAATGCTCTGACTACACCCACGCGACAGGTACACATATATTGTTAAAGGATGTTGTAGTAGGAGAACTGTGCGTAATATACAAAGATTGATATTAAAAGTAAACACAAAAATTTGATTATCTTTTTGGTGATGGGTAGGGAGTGCTCACAGAGGCCTGGCTTTGACGTGTGTAAGAGTGAGCGAACATAGTGGTGTTTCATCACGTATCCACCCGTCAAAAAACGTAGACTATTTGACTTTGAAAATTAAATTAGGAAATAAAAAAAATATTATCGAAATTCACATCTATATTCTTTTTGAAGAGATTAAAACAACTCACGGTATTCTTTATCAAGAATACTATTATAATTATTCCAATTTTATATTATATTAACTACCAAGATAGTTTCGGTGTGATATTATCGTAAATAATGTGGAAGGTATATAAGTTACTGAAGAAGCTTTATATCTGTACTAGGAGGTGACTATATTATATATTACACGGCCAATGTAGGGGCTCGAGAGCCGACGGGTGTGGTAAGACGAGGGGGGGACGTTTTCCATACCCCGAGGGGGATGACGTGAATCGGCCAGGAAACTAGGCCTTCTTTCGAATGCACATCGCCAAATAAACCAAAGAAGCTGGGTTCCTCGGAATAGAGCTCACCTCTCCCCGCTGTGAGGGGTGGATAAGTTGAGTGCCGTAGCTCGCTCGCGATAAGATATTCCCGAAGTCACTGAAGTTTCGACCGAGACCACTTTCTTGCAAAGTTTCGGTTGCTGGTTATATTACCGCTTTGGTGGAAGGTTCAGTCTCTCATCTTATTGTGTTTTACTTTGGTTGTTCTTCTTTTATGAGAAAAGGTCTACTTTCTATTTTACACTCGTGACCGTAAAGTCGCTATACATTCAAGGTCTTCTTGCGAAACACCTACGCGCTTGTGTGATCTGCCCGAAATATATACAAATCATCAGATCGTGTTGTGTGACGCCCACAATAATTTTTTTCGTTTTTAGTAATGTAATAATACCTCTCATTCTCTTACTCATTTATTCTAAACATAAATAAATTAATTACCTCTTCTAGACTCAAAAAATGTATTCCTTTTCCCTGTAGATTATTCGATAATTTATAAGCACCAATAATGAAATGTTATATTTTCACCAGCTTTATCCTCCCAATTAAAATCTACAAGCACGGCCAATCCTCCTGCCAACTGTATCTCCCTTTTTCCTGGTCATCCTCTGTTGTGATAGATATTGTTTGTTGTAGGATTTGAGAATAGGCCGCGGATTGTAAAGTTCCTCTTTCTAGGTAGGCTACTCACCACGCTATTATTTATTATATATATATTATTAATATATGTAAGCCTTTATAGACACCCTGTGTCTATATTGGGATCGATAGACTGTGATATGTAAAATGAATAGTTTTACATCAAATATTTATATATAAACATTATTGATTTTATACTAAATTATTTAATTAATTTATTCATTATGCTAGTATGACTGGTCAGTAAAGGCATATAAGACTCACGGTATTATTTTCATTCAGATGGATTAGGTAGGGTAATAAATATAATTTATCTTTTCGTTTATTTCCTTTAATACTATATATTTATCTATTATATATTATATATATATATAATATTATATATTTATAAAATTATTTACATTCATGCGAAAATGTAAAAAGTTTTAGTGTATTTATTGGGGTTGATATGGTGCGCGTGGTAAGATCTAAATCTTTAAAGAGGATAAGTATCCAGGCCACAAAAGTTCGCCTAATCAGGCAAGAACAAATTCACTTTGTTCCAGCTTACCTTTATTAAGCTACGATCACGGTGACACATCTCGCTCGGATACATAAGTATAAAATATTACGGTATATAGAGCTATTTTGGTAAACTCAAAGTGAATTTTTATAGGAAGTTTCTACTCATCCCATATATTTCTATGAATAAATTTAGATTCGACTAGAAAATTTATTATTATATTAATATTAATATGAACCTTTTATTTGTCACAATTTCTTATCCACTCATTTCGCCGACGACCCTTCTCGACCCCTTTCAGTTAGCAAAGGGATCTCTACCGACTATTAAGTAATACCTCAAGCATCAATACTATTATAGGAGGTTTAATACCTAGTTGGTAATTATCGTATCTCATGCCTCATAATATTACATTTATACTATATTACATTATATGTGTGAGCAAGCAAAAGCTAATATATTTAGTATTCATAGTCAACCTAGCTCACTTACTCTAGCCTTCATTATCTAACTCCTCTCCCTCTCGGTATCATCCGGTACTCCGTGAGTATCCGGCTATACCTCACGCTTCATACGGTAGCTACCTACGTATTAAGTTCAGCTCTTACTAAGATATACTAGGTTCCTAGGCTCCACTTGTATACATACGTGACTTACTAATGTGTTTAGTTTATTTAGATATAACTAATATATATTATATATATTGTTAGTACGGTTAAAGTTATTAATCGATCTATACTAGACATATAGGTGGAGCAACTCATACTCATATTAATATGGGTATTGTACTACTTTTTAATAGGATAGATACACCATTAGAGTGAGTACATAAATAAATATAAACTCGAACCTACTATATAACCCTAGATGCTATTTCTGGTGGATGTTCACCTAATATATTATAATTTACAACTAATATAGTGACAATGTTACGTGATATATATACTGCCTTTTACGTATCTATATGACATAAAATATGTAACTATGAACTCTATATATATATGATATAGGGTTAGACCTAAAGCGCCTCACTACTTACTATAAGAGAGAGAGAGGAGAGCAGGTCAAGGGAAAAACCGGGAATGATCTGAACGTGGGAGTTTACCTGTGTCGCCTGATAGTTGTCTAGAAGTCAATATTTTATTAGGGGGGGGGGGGGCGTTGTCCAGAATTTCTCCGCTCTGGGACAGATGCACCCTAATTGCACTGCTGCCGACCACACCAGCTCGCTCACAGTGTGACTATGGAAATCGAAAGATTATGAATCAGAGTTAAATGTTCTTATCAATTAAAGTCATATGTGTTAGAATATGTATTATAGTGAGAGTTTGAGATTAGTTTTACGCTTTATCCAGTGTAACCAGCCAATAGATGAGAGGTAAAAAACCAATTCCTTGTCTCGTATTATAGTAATGAAAACAAATATGTGTGCAAAAAATATTTTAAAGTTAAAGAATTCTTGGAAAAATTTGAAACTAAAAATAAGCTACCGTTTGATAAAACCACTCAAAACCGATCAGCGGAGAATTTGCAACAGAATCATCAGATCGATATAATCCTTCGCAGAGTACCTAAAGAGACCTCTATACATTAATAAATATATAATGGTACGTGTGGAATTCACTATTATAGCTTGTATATATTTAACTTATTAGCGCTATTCCTAAGAGAACCATTTTTGTATTATTTTATTTGAGTAGTGATTGACTTGTGTTGATGGTTTGGCGGCTAATTGTTACCTTTATTATTTCGTTGTCATATATTTTTCCCCGCCAAAATAGTGTGTGATAAAATCCAATCATGTATATATATTATATTAATTGGTACAGTATTATATGGTGTCATTTCAGATCGCGCGCTGCCCAAACAGACATACATGTCGTGTGTTGGCAACTGTGCTTTGGCCTCTATTTGAACTGACTATTATGCCCTTTTATTATGAATTGTTATGAATAAATTTATCTATTATTTAAGTGTTTATCATATTATGTACTGGTTTATTCTCACTCTCCACTTATAGTTTTTATTTACCATCTTTCTAGAACATGTTATAGAGGGAGTAACTTTCCTCAGCAAGTATTTTAAAACAAATATTACGTTGATTTTGCTTAAAAAAAATATTTTATACTTCACAGCCATGACATTTTATACTTACACATTTATAGCCCTACTAGAATGACATTTCTATATAGATAATAAATGTCTAGACTGCAAAACTCTAAGAATATCTCAAAGAACAAATTTCAAAATTATCTCTTTGCAATAGTTTTTTATGTTGTGTGTGTCTGGAATACACTTGTCCTTTGTATGTGGGAAATGATGCACTTACAATGCGAAAAATACATCAAGGGTGGTGCGCTCGTATAATAAATACATCTTTTTTACAAATTAACTAGCATCTTCCATTTGACATCGAAAAATTCACGTTACTCATTCCCATCGGGTGCTCTCCATGAACTATGTGGTTCACACATCGTAGTGAAAGAGAACATAAAAGAATTCCCAAAATTGATTTAGCGATTTTCCTCCAAAGAATTAAGTATGTCTCTCATAGAGCACTCACTAAAAATCGTTATTATAGGACGCTGGATGTGAGTATAATAAATATACACTTGGTTCGTCCCTATTAAGTTCAACTGTTCATATAATCTCGTTTTGTGCTTGTGTAGGAGATAGAGAGAATCATTGGCTCACTGAGATCGATAGAGCACATGCCGACCCTACCTCGATAATAGTCATCAATTTCTTTCTTCTTATTCATGAATTATTAGAGCTCGATGTATGGATTTATCTCTCTTTGAAAGAGTTCTTTTTCTCAATTTCTTACGCTCATAACCGCTTATATTATTTTTTACAAGTAAGTAATATAGTATATAACTTAACGATTTGAAGCAGCTAATTTCGATATATTTAACTAAATAAATTTATAAATTTAACATACATTCCGTAGAGTTAGGCTCTCAGCCCAATTAGATTTGTGCCCCAAATTGATATTGTTTGTTGTACTATATTCGCGTCTTTACTCTGCAGAGCTTCATGTTTACTAACACACAGTCTCATCGAGCCGAACAATTCCACCTGAGAGACCTAACTGCGCGCCAACGCATTAAGTATCAATTTAATTAGATCCACATTTAGGTGGTGAGTAATTATGGATGCATATAATTTAATTCTGTAAATTTCGAATATATATAAATATTAATATATTAATTATAATCTATATAATATTTTAATACAATAAATTAATAATATATATTAATATATATATATATATTATATATATATTATATTATATATATTATTATTAATTTATTAAAATAGTTATATTAATATTAATATTATATTAATTATATATAATAATATATAATTATTAAATATATATATTTTATTATTTATATTATATATAATTATTTAAGATATAAATATATATATATATTATATATATATATATAATTATATATATATATATATATATATATATATATAATATCATATATATATTATATATTTGTAAAATTCAAAAACAAACAAGAATTTGATTTCATAATTTTTTATATTTTTATTGTTTTAGATTAATAAAATAAAATATGTATTAAAACAGCCTCTTTAATTTCATTCTCGTAGTTTTATAATGTGGAAAATTAGCATGAAATATATTAATATTTCTCTCATTATGTTAAATGTTAATTTATAACCTTTTATAAGAGCTTCTCATTGTACCTCAATATTTTATAATCTTAGGTTGCTTGCTCTGGCGCGAGTGCAAATCTAATTTCTAATTTTTTTTTTTGGTTTTTTGTAAAGTATAATAAATGCTTAAATATATACATGATTAATAGTGAGACTTAATGATAGAAGATGATTATTGTAGAGGATGTATTGGATCACTGAATATCGAATAGGATAATGATTGGAACAGTGAACCAGATGAAGAACCCGAGATCTAAAAAATAATGAGACTATAACGAATAGGAATATCTCTAAAAATTAGCATACTTTTAAATCATCAGCGTAAAAATTTAAATAATAATACAAAGCAGTACATTATTTTTTTTTTAAATTTTGTATTAAGATATTTTGACACGAAATTCTTTTCAATTTGTTATGTAAATCCTTTGTTTATATATATTCTTCATTTCCAAAATATTTGAACATAAATTGTTAATTATTTGGACCATAGTAGTTATCTAAAAATAATGCGTATGCCAAATATGAATAAACCTTGCTGATAAAGTTTTTCCCAAAGTTGCTCTCATTTTGGGGTGTTTGCAAGACTTTTAAACTCCTTTTAATGAAGAACTGAAAAATGGTAAAAAAATGCTGTAGCTAATAAAAACATAATTGATTTACTTTAATAGATTTTACATGCTTTCACCTTCTTGGGCATTGGCAAATGGGATCATAAGAGAATTAAGAAGCCACATGTGCATATCAAGACTTTCTCCATTCAAGGTGTAAGGTTGCTATTTGCTTTGAATGGCTAATCTTGTATTTAAATTTTTATCATACAAATGGGCTAAGTATCCTAACCAGACTTAATAAATGCGTCATGCAATTTATTAAGCTGAATTATAAACATATGTCAACTAAGCTAACATTTAAGAACATAAATATATTAAAATCTCAAATCCCAAAGCAATTGGACCATATAAACAATTTATAACAATTTAAAATATATTTACAACGAACAATTTTCATCAATGTTCAAGGATTTAAATTGTAAATTAACCAGTGTGACTTAGATGGGTCAAGTTATAAAATGCACCACATCAAAGTATGACTTCATGCTATCAGTCTATCTATAAGTATTATTATAATGTCATTTGTAGCTTATATTTAACCGGATTATTTGAGAATAAGTGACGTAGCGCGGCCGCCTCTTTAAGAGTGGGTGATTCGCGTAAACCACTCTAAATAAATATAATTTAAAAAATAAATTTTTGCTCATTTAATAGCCACACTGTATTGTACTACAAATTTGATTGATAATTATGAACGTTGCATAAAACTTCTATTGTTTTTAAAATATTTGATAAATAATAAATTAGAAGTGTGTTTAACAAGAATGTGGCCGTCCTTCAATTAGTAATATTTCAAGGTTTTGAAAGCATATCCAATCGACCTTTTTTTACTTGTATATTATATAATTTTCATAATTTTTAATAAAATATGGATTTTAATTTTTATATAATTTTATACAGTTGGGTATTAATACACAGGTCAGTATGATAAGCTTATTAAACTGCAAAGATATTATTATATAGTTTTAGATTCTTAAATATCAAGTATATTGTAGTAAAGTGCTCAAAATACAAATAAGAGAAACTTCTAAATTTGTGTGATCCAATTCACAATGAGAACTCATATAAAAATGAAAATGAACCAAGCGTGATACGACATTCGAGTAATAAACCAACCATTTGTATTTTAATAATTGTTAATAATAAGTTATTAACATAGGTATAATTTTTTCACTTTTCAAATTCTAATGTGAATCCTATGAGAATATATAATATAGATAGAAGATTAAGCTCGGTATGTGTAGAGTTTCCAGGAGAAAGTATTCTATACATAAAAAATGAAATTTATATAAATAATACGAATTCAATATCAAATAGATGTGATCAAATATATAGTAAATGATCAATTAAGGCAACATTTGCTTACAAAGAACAATCTAAGCTTATTTTTATTCCTCTACCTATATATAAGGATAATTAATATAGGCATACACATGGCTCGCTGTCACCGCGAGTCAACAACTATCTCTCTCTATGACCAAACCTGCACGAAAATGCGGTAACGTATATACTCATAAAAAAAATATTATATGGTGAAAGAAATAAGTAGAAATATCTGAATAATTATGTCTCTGCTCTTTTTCTTAGGAACAATAAAGCTTACAGCCTCTTCACAGTTCTGCTTACCACTCATATCTCACCTATCTCTTTTCAATTACTTGACTCTGATCTCCTGGCTACTGGTCTCATTCACGCTCGCCTCTCCTCCTTTACCTCGCATCTGGCTCTTCACTCGCTCACATTTTCTCTTTACTGAAATCTTATACACTAGAGATAAAATCTCTATATGTATTAGACTTAAATTTAACAAATCTTATCTATTAACAAACTGAACCTAGGATGCTCCCTTCCTCACCAAAAGATTCCTTGCACTCTTCGAATGAAACTTGTGCACTACCGTAACATTCTTTCTTTGAGTTATTGAGAGTGAAGAAAACGGTCCAATGTGCCAAATCGAAGAATTTTTAACTTTCAAGGCGGTGTGCCGTGAAGACTCTGTAAATTATATGCCTAAGATGACTGGAACTTTTCTCTGAAATATTTCTTGGTGATTGAAACGTTCTCCATCTCCAATGGCTTTCGAAAGTATTAAATGCCCGCCGTAAGAATTTTCACTAATATATATAAATTTTTGTGTTTTTTTTATTTATACCTATCTGTATCTTACCCTTTATCTTCATCTCTTTATCTTTTCTAAATCTTGCTCTATTTCTATTTATCGTAATCTAATTTCTAATATATATTTGTATGTAACAGCTTCTTTTCTTTCTTTTATGTTCTGTCAATGTATTTCTTTATCTTCTAAACTTTATCTATTTTTTAGTATTATGTTATCAATTATTATTATTATTTAACTTAATAATATATATTACTGTAAATTTTTATTTTGATAGAATAAATTATTATGTTTTAATTTTAAAATTAAAACATTTAAATATATAATATAATTTATTTACTAAAAAGAGCAATTTAAACAAGATGGTCTGATTCACCCCTCAATGGTGATCCGATTCACCCCTCCAAGCCAAGGTCAGGCTGAATGATATATTTATTAAATACTTTTAATAATAACTTATTATTATTTTAAAATTACTAATAATTATTATATTGCTCGAGTTGTCATTTAAGTTACCTTACTTATTATGGCCTTAAATTTCAGGTAAATAAAAAAAAAATTCCCAAAAGTGCATATATAGGGGATAAGTATCGGGATAGTACGAAAGTATTATTTAATACTTAATATATATTATTAGTGGTCTAAAGTCACACCCGTTCTCCGACGTCTATAAAATATAGGATAGAATGTCTAGCATAGGTGTGACATCCCTCTCTTGGAGTTTTTCTATATGCTAAATAATCATCGTAGAATATACTCTCAAAAAATAATAATAAATTGAAACTAAAGAATAAATATGCGTCTATTAGTTTTATTACTATTTAGCTAGAGTAGTTTTCAATTATTTTTTTTATTTATAATTGTTTAATTAATCTGTTTATCCTATTTTCATGAAGATAATATCTCAATAAAAAAGAGAATTAATAATGAGAGTCAGTCTTATATATCAATGGGAAAAAGCTTTTAAGTCTGATATAAGTTAATATATATACCAGGAGTATCACCGTCCTCTCAAATATTCTGAAAAAATAATAATGTCATGTAGAGGGACCACTCTTCTCATTATATAACCCAAAAAATATCTTATTGTGCGGACTTTACTCAATGCTCGTGCGTGTATTTAATAAGTGGTTCACTTAAGTGTGATACCTAGTTGCGAAGTAATTTGTTAGATTTGATTAAAGTAATATGAATGAGATTTTTCTACCTGTATGTAATTTGTGTGAATAGTTTAGTATTAAACATATCACCTCTAAATTGCGTAGAGGGCCTGAAATAAGATCTAACCTGCAGCCCAGTCCGAAATCAAATGAAGAATGTTCTGCCTCTTTATAGAGAGTTGTTATATTTATCTAAACTTTTGAATCAGATGTACTTTTTTCCCAATAAGTGTGTAGATTTGATGATTTTCTAATAGTCGTGTTTCTGCAATATTTTTATACTTCTTTTTAATTTTAATATATAAAAGTAAGCTATATCTCCTTATTTTTATATATATTATATCAAAATTGGGTAGCCTTGTCAGGGCTTTGAGTGGATACATTCCTCTTATCGTGCCAACAATACTATTTTAACTAACATTAAATAAAATCAGCATATGAATTTCCATAGAATCGTGACTCAGTCACCGAGCCGACATCTTTAAATATGACATATTTTCAATTTATTGTCTCAGAGGCAAATAATACATTTATTAAGAAAGATAGTTATCGTCTCTCGAGTTAAAAATAAACAATGGTGTGTTAATTCCTTGTGTGAATGGTTTTCTTTACTTAGGAAAGTTGTTAGATTTGTTTCATGATAATTAATTTAAAATTAATTCTATAATCTTGTAATAAATATGCATGTAATTAAAATATAAAATATATTTAATTTTTAATTAAAATAAATGGTTATAAAAAAACATTGTTCCTTTTTTTTAGTAATTTAACATTTACAGTACACAAAGCAATTATCAAAATGTAATCCTTAAATGGAACCTACTTAACTAGACAAGTAAAACATAGTTTTAATAAAAATAATTATGGATCTGTTCTCTAATTTAGAAAAAAAATGAATTACAACTCTCTTCTCAAAAGTTAGAATTTTCCTACATAGTAGCGTTTTTCTTTGTTAAAAAAAATTAAATACATATTAAGGCTCTCTAAAGGTCGGTTTATGGACCATATTACTCCTAGTTCAGGTCTATGGAAAATTCCAAATTTTGAGAGGCTAAAATAGACTATAAAATTAAATAATAATTTTTTTATATAACTATATAAATATATCTTTATCCATTTAAATTTTTTTTTTTTATTCTTTCATTATTTCTTTTAAGTTTATTGATTGTTGAATTTTATATAAAAATATTTAGAAAAGATACTTATTTTATAAATTAAATTATATTTTATATTTTTATTGATTTTTATCATTAATTCATATATATATATTATAGCGTTGAATTTAAAGGCTTAACTAGTATACACGATCGCATATGAGGGTTCAGAGCTAAAGTGGACCAAGTCCACATCTAAATTAAAATAAAATAATAATAATAAAATAAATAGAAAAAAAAAAATTTTTGCCCTCTAATTTTAATAAGCCAGCCACGCGGTAGTACTACAAAGTTTTATTTAGATCATATTATAACTTTTAAGGTTTTATTTATATTTTTTAAAAAATGTTATGAAATTTAGTGTCAAGAAAATGTTACTTAAAATAGTAATTCATTCATTTTGAAAAATGGGAGTTTTTTTACTTCGTTATAAAATGAAAAATTGGTGGATCGATTTTAATTATTTTTTCAGTGGATTAACATAATATTTTAGTAGATTTTGGGTATATAAGCTTTAAACTGGCAAAAGTAAATTTTTTGATCTAAACAGTATTAGTTTTAATAAAATAATGAAGGGTACTGAAGAGATCACATGTAAACATGTAACACTGTAAAGATGAGATGAGAGGGGCTCGTAACCACCATTGTTTTTACAGTATTTTACGTATTATTTTAATTGACATTTTTTTTACGAATATATTAATAATTATAAAATATTTTAAGAATTAAGTTACTATAAATATAAAGTGATAAAATTTTTTTTAAAAAAATGAAATTTTAATAATACAAAAACGAATGTAACAAGGGAAAAAAGTGTACTCAATAATATTTTTGGGTACTGAGAGGGTAATGTGTAATGCGTACCCAACATGCTTAATTTATTATTAATCGTATATTTATTATATTTATCTTATTTAATTTTGATTTGAATTTTAATAATAAAATATTCAGAATTTTTAATATATAATATAATTTATATAATAAATAAGTAAAAATTAAAATATGATATATTATATAAAAATTGAAATTATTACGAAATAAAAAGACTCGAAATTTAAAACAGTAATTGAGTTCAGAGTCAAATCCCTCATTGGTTTACCGCTTTACAACCCCTCTCATCATGTCGTGAGTGCATGACTCGCGTGGTATTCAAACTTAATTAAAAACTATTATTATTAATAGAATTATACATTATATTATTTTTTGTAGTTTGCTTTATGCTACCGACTATTAAGTAGGCTCCGTGATTTAACTAAAAAAGTAAATTATAAAAATTCAAAAGTGCATTAAGGGAAAGTGGAAGTGGAGAGACGAAGTTATATACCTAAAGTAGTTAATCAACAAGTCATCACTCCACCCTCAGACGCTATTTATATATTATTATAATATAATAATGATTACATATTTAAATATATATATATATATATAATGAAATATATATTATATAGAAAATTTTATTATTTTTTATTTTATTTTATAAGCTTTATATATATATATATATATATATATATATTTTATTAGGATATATATATATATATAATATATATAATATGGATATATAAATATATATATTTATATTATTATTATTCAATATGGCGTGTATTTTTTATAACTTACTTTTTATAATTAAAATTAATAAATATTGTATCGTTCATATTAAAATAAAAAGTCTTTTAAATTACTTTGTAATATTTTTTTTTTATAATAATAAATTATTTGTAGTATATTTGTGAATCTAAAAATTCAACTCTCTTAGATGGCAATATTAAAAATCGATTTTCATTTATTGATAATTTCTATTATCAAATTGTTATCATTTCATATCCTGTTGTGAGTATTATCAATTAAGCTTTAACACTGATATATATATAGCGTATATATATATTATATATAATCAGTATTTTTTATTATATTTTTTTATTGAAACTATTAAACAAAATGTATTATTATTAAATTAACTATTAAAAAAAAAATTATATCCTATGTGCATAAAAGCGTATATTAAATTTTTTAGTTTCATACAATATTCATCTTATTTGGACTCTACAGATCCCCACAATTACTTGTTTTTATTTGGATTATGCCGGTTAAAAGGCATTTTTTCTAATTAACTCTAAAAACTGAAATCTATTTATTCATTGATTGTACTAAAAAAAAAATGTGTTGATAAGTTTTACAAGTGCTCAACACTTTAAACTACACCCAATAGTGTATTCTTTATCTCTGGTCATTGACCCACTGAAATAAAAAATATTAGGCTAATTCATGAAGTGAGGCCTTCCATCAATATATTTGACTATGTATGATGAAGTTAGATAAATTATGATCCTATTTGTCAAAATATTGATATTGGATAACTTTTGATAGCTATATAGTGAAATAGTAAAATCATCACTTCTCAAGAGACAAATGTTTGCGTCATGCATTTAAATGCATAAGAAAAAGAAAGAAAATTATTCATTTGTATA
>JABUQX010104949.1:80000-91043 GCA_015478945.1 Trachelipus rathkii | reverse complement strand
TAAATGCTTCGTTCGTTCAAATTGAATTGTTTAACCGTTTTTCGCATTTGTATTTAACGCGTTTTCTTATATAGCAACGCATAGCATATGCTTTCATACCATATATATATGTATATACTTATATATATAATATATACTTATATATATAATATATATATATATATATATATATATATATATGCTGCTGTGTTAATTAATTATACCCAATACCATAACTATGTATATACTTTGCTCTTCCATATATACGGCATATATATATTAGTGGATGCACCATGGTATCGGTATTGGTATCGGTATCAGCAGTTTTGTGAGGAAGTAGTAGTATCAGTATCGTGCAAAGATTTTGCCGATACCTTTATATATATATATATATATATATATATATATATATATATATATATGTATAGCAATAACCTTAATAATACTTTTGCATAATAACATATATATATATCTTAATAATATACATATCTTATATATATATATAAAATAATATATATATAATTAAAATTATAGTAAAGCACAGTCAATGTTAAAAATTTTTGGACCATCTCTTGCATATGTGCGCACTATTGTACTTTTCACGCGAGAATGTTGACGCCAAATTTAAAACAAGCTTTAATTGTTTACTGGAGTTAATAGTTTATTTTATTATCAGAAATGTTTTTAGTATTTATCGTTGTTAAAAATAAATTTGATGGAAAACACTAATATTTTTAATAAAATATTTCGTTATTTTCAAAATGTCATAAAAGTACAAAGAAATATAAAAAAAAAAAAAAATGATTTGTTTATGAACCAATCGCAAAGTTTCTTGTTTCGTGTGAGAGGCAGCTTTCTTTCGAAACAGCCGTTGAAAATTTTGAATTGAAAACACTCCGCAGTGGTCCGCGATGTTTGCTTTATCTATCTGACCCTGAACATTAGTTATCGCTTTTTGGCATTTGTGCCACGCTCCCCGGTAAGATAAACTTACAGTTTTAGCACATTTCGTGCAAAAACGACCACGATCTTACGAGAGTTTAGTTTTTCTTTACAAACAGTAAAATCTTTGTTAGCGGGCCGTAAATTTGGAATAAACGAAATAAAAACATAACAAATGGTTTGCATATATCATGAGTGATCTACTATTGTGATGAGTTTATCTATTTACAAGAAATTATATTTAAAGCTGATTTTATTGAATTCATCAATTCATCAATTCATCAATTCAAACTGGCCTACCACGCCGTCATATTTGTTTGTTGTTTACATTTTTGGTACTTACGTCCTAGAATTCAGCATTTCTTTGCGATTTTTGTCTAAGTTTGATAAAGTGAACGCAATTTCGAGCATTTCTTACGTTTAATGAGCACAAATCACGAAAACAGAAAACTCCTGAATTGTAAAGAGTCGTTTTCGTTTTACTGTCTAAACGGCTTTAGAAAACATTGTCAAAATATGCACATAATCAAAAATCAGGCACCCAGATCTTCCACGCAAAAATGTGGCTGGCTCATATAAGGCATTAGTGGGTAGAACACTAGATTGTTTGATGAATGTTTTGTTTGTTGGAAATAAACTTTAAATACAATTTCTTCCAAATAGGATAAAAACTTTAAATGCAGCAGATTACGATCAATTATTATAAACATTTACTTGTTTCTGTTTATTTGTTGGTGGGCTCCATCCCAGCAGTTCAATTGTTTGCAAACAAGTAAACTTCGTGAGAAATCTGCGGTCGTTTTGCACAAAAATTAAATTCTTAACCTGTGTGCATTTCTTACCGAGAACGTAAGCTGAAATGACGGCTTAAAAACTGATTACATATATATATATATATAACATATATATCTCTACCTCTATATATATATATATATATATGTATATACATAATATGTCTTTCTTTCTTTTAGCTGTACCTTAACAATATATATATACTCACTTTATATATACATATATATATATACATATATAAATATATTATATATATATATATATGTATATATATATATGTAACATATTTATAACTATAATATATAATAATATATATATATATATATATATATATAATATATATATATATATATATATATATATATATATCAAAACACTGTATATGGTTCTCCTCCTGACAAATCTTTCTGGCCTCTTGAAAAAATCCAACAGCTTCTGTAAATCTGCTTTTTCCTCCCTCCTATTCGATTTGATGGTTCTGTTGCTAATTCTCCAACTGAAAAGGTCAATCTCTTCGGGTTCCTATTTTCCTTTAACTCAACCCTGGATGATTCTGGCATTCCTCTTCCTCCTATTGCTCCTCCTCTCAGGTGTCATATGCCTTTGCCTGTGATTATATCTGATCAGGTGCATGGGCTCCTGAAATCTATGAACGTTAGGAAGGCGGGTGGCCCGGATGGCGTTCCTCCCCGAGTTTTAAGTGAGTGTGGTTCCGTGCTGACCCCGCCCCTCACGTTGAACTTATTCTCTATGTCTCAATGCTAACACTTTCCTCAGTGTTAGAAGCACGCACATGTTCTACCTGTTCCGAAAAAAGGAAGCCACTCTGATCTTTCTAGCTATCGCTTAATAGCTCTCACTTGTAATCTATCTAAGACCTTTGAAACCTTTTTCAACTCTCATTTCTTAGATCATCTGAAATCTCATTCACTTCTATCCGATCGCCAGTACGGCTTTCGGCACTCGAGGTCTACTGGCGATATACTTTCCTATCTTACTGATTTATGGTTTTCCGCCCTTAGAAACTACGGGGAAACTTACGTGGTGGCGCTTGAATAAATCCAAAGCATTGGCCGGGTATGCCACGTGTCACTGTTATCCAAGCCCCCTTCCTTTGGGTTTCCTCCTTCTCTTTGCTTACTTATTTCTAGTTTTCTTTCAAATCGCTCAATATCGGCTGTTGTTGATGGGCGACTTCTTCTTTTTCTGTCAATAGTGGTGTTCCTCAGGGTTCTGTCTTATCTCCTACTTCATTCCTACTTTTCAGTTATGATCTTCTCATCTGTACATCTAACTCTATCCATCTATATGTCGATGACACGACCCTTCATTCTTCAGCTCATTTCAATTTTACTCCCCTTCTACTTCTAGAATTGCCTCTCGTCTTAATCTTACCGATTCTATTCTCGCTGATCTGGGTCATCTCAGCCTTGTGAAATTCATTTCTTTAAAAACTCAACTTCTACAAATCTCCCTCTCTAAGGCACCTTTTAACTTTCCTACCTCTTTCGATGGTTCTCTCGTCTATACATTGCTTTAACATATGTACATCCTTGGCCTTAACATAAACAAAAAAAAATGCCTTGGAAAACTCACATCACAACGGTTGCTAGGACTGCCTCAAAGAAACTGGGAGTTCTGT
Source organism: Trachelipus rathkii (assembly GCA_015478945.1). Taxonomy (NCBI): domain Eukaryota; kingdom Metazoa; phylum Arthropoda; class Malacostraca; order Isopoda; family Trachelipodidae; genus Trachelipus; species Trachelipus rathkii. Next base: position 87,688 of record JABUQX010104949.1, on the reverse strand, counting down.
TTAGACTGCGAGACTTTTTTTTACTCTTCTCAGTAACTCCAGCTATTCAAGGGTGAATTATTATTATTCAAGCAAGATCAATGAATTCCAATGCAAGAGTTTTTGATCTACCTAAAACACTAAACATTAACGCAGATGATTATTCAAACGTGACTGATTGGGAAAAGGAAGCAGTCACCCAGCCACCCGTTTTAAAGGATTTAACAACTGAAGAAATAAAACAATTTGTAAATAAGCCATTTAACACTGTTTTGTTTCCATGCCTCAGCCAGGGTTTTAAGCATGCAGTAAATATAGTTACACAAGCCTCACAAGAAAGAATTGGATATCAAAACAGACATGAGTATATTTTGAATGTAATACAATTCAGAAAAGAACTTTGGAATTTCACAACAAAAAATCTTGGTCAAAATATCTATTTAGAATTATAAAAAGATAAATGTTAAGAAAAGCTCGCTCGTTTTTTGGCTAATTTTTTGAAATTTGTATGTTAATAACTTTTCTTTCATATTTTATTTATAATCATACATAAAACAGATATATATATATATATATATATATATATATATATATATATATATATATATATATATATATTATATACTATATATATATATATATATATATATATATATATACTTAATAATATATATATATATAAAATATATATATATCTATATATATAAACCTTCTAAATATATATATGTATACATATATATATATAATAATAACAATATATAATAACGATACATAATATGTATATATATATATATGTATATATAATAGTAACACCACTTACTGTAAATGCATCGATGCATTAATGTATGTAATATGTAATATGCTCAATACATAATTCATATTATAATATACAATATATGTATTAGCTAATATCATATATACATATATATATATATAGCAAGGTAATATATGTAGCCAATAATAATAACCATATATATATATCTTAATAATAATAATAATATGTAATAATAATAACAAAATAACATATAATAATAATAATATATATATATATCATAATATATATCTATAATAGCAATAATAATAATATATATTGTAATATAATAATAATAATATATATATAATAATAATATGTATATATATGCATATATATATATATATATATATATATATATATCTTCCACTATATATATATATATCAGTGGCGACTCCAGTAACTTTTTACTAATATTTTTTCTCTCTTTCTCTCTATATATGCTTATATATATATATATATATATATACTGCATATATATATATATATATATATATAATAACATATATATATATATATATATATATATATACTGCTATATATATATATATATATATAAAGGAGGGGAGGAGCGTAAACTACGTGAGTTCTCCATTAAAAATATTTTCCTTTATTTAAATCGTTTTCTATTGTAGATTCACGATTAACTATAATATTTCAAGTTATCATTTTTTTCTTCTATTAGTATTTTAGTAATATTTTTATTACTTTTTATGTTTATTAAATATATTTTGTTCTCAAAGAATATTATTTATTATGTAGTATTTAAACACATCATTGCCAAACATAGTATTTTATAAACAATTTTGTACTATAAATTCACATATGATATCCGCAAATTGCTTTGGGCACGGATTAGTGCTATTTTTAATGTGTTGAAAGCGTTATTTAGCCAGCAGCTATTCTTCCCTTTTTAGTTTCAATTTTGCATAATCTTTATATTTATTATGAAATAATTTTATTTATTTGACCAACTTTCGCAAAAAATATGAAAAATTATTATCGTAACATTATGAAATTTGCAAAAATAGTTTATATATATATATATATATATATATATATATATATATATATATATATATATGTAATAATAGCTATATATGTAACATATGCTATATATATGTAATAACCAATATGTATATATGAAATATAATATTATTTAGTAATATGGAAGTAATAATATGTAATATATATATATAACTTAATAAAAAGATATTGTCATAACATATTTATACATATATATATATATAATATGTATATATATAATATATATCTTTTTCAGCTCTTAATAATAACTAGCATAATATATATGCTGCTGCGCTGCTGTGATATGTTTATGTATATGTAATAATAGCCTGCCATATATATATATATATATCTATCACCTTATATATACTACACTATATATATATATATATATATATATATATATATATATATATATATATATATATATATATATATATATATTCTTAATATAATGTATATTCATGCGTTTTTCCATATATATGCACTGTGCACACAAACATACTTTCATGCATACATAAACAGATGAGATTCCCTTTCATCCTCAAATTAAAATTCATATTGAAGATCTCTCTCTCTCTCTCTCTCTCTCTCTCTCTCTCTCTCTCTCTCTCTCTCTCTTTCTCTCTCTCTCTCTCTCTCTCTCTCCACTTTTCAATATTTTCCACTCTTTAATACTCTCTTAGTCTCTCCTTCGCTCTTCTTGTTCCTCCTATTTTTCACATGATAATCAATCCTAAACTTTGTCAAATCATGTTACAGGTATGAATAACCTAATATATATGTTCTCATACCTGTGTGAAGTTATAAGTTATTCATGCTAGCTCTTGTATTATATGTGACGTAGCTATTATATGTATATATATATATATAACATAACTAATATATAATATATATGTCTCTTTCTGCCCTTAATATATATATACATATATGTAATAACATATACATATATTATACTCATCAATATAACAACAACAATATATATGTATATATATATATAAATAGACGTAAAAATAACTTAAGAATAAAACAATATATATATATATATATATACTATATATATATTTATCAAGTATATGTAATATATATATATACATAACTTTATATATGTATGTATTATATAATATGTATATATATATGTAACATATATATATATGTATATTATATGTTTATGTATATGTATAATATAATAACTTAATAACTAATATATATATGTATATATAATAATATATAATAATATGGCATAATATATATATAACAATAATAATATATAAAATGTATATAATAATATAATATATAACATAATAATATATATTATGGCATATATAATAGCCAATAATAACCAACAATATGTAACATTAATAATATGTAATAATATATGTATGCTTAATATACGCCCGCCGCCTGCTCCTCTGTAATAACGCTGTTGTAACCAATAATAACCTTAGCATTAATAATAATATGGCATATAATATAATAACTGTATATATGTTTGCTCTTAATAGCCTTAATAGCCAATAACCCAGCAACCTTTGCTGTAATAATAATATAATATGTATATATATAACAGCAATAATAATAATAATATAACAACAACAACAACCTAATAATAATATATATAATAACAATAATATGTAATCGATATATATATATATATATGTAATATAACATATATATATATATGTATATAATGTATAATATATATATGTATAATAATAATAATAATAATATACTAAATAATAACAATACATATATATATATATAACATATATATAATATATATATGTAATATGTAATAATATATGTATACGTAACTAACTAATATTATATATATATATATATATATATATATATATATATATATATATATATATAATAATAATAATATATGTATATATAATAATAATATATAATATTATATATGCTATATAATATATATATATATATGTATATATAATAACAATAATAACTATATATATATATATATATATATATATATATATGTAATATATGTATAATAACCCATAATATATAGCTCAACTCTGACCCCATATTCTTTTAACTATATATGTATATATATACTCTTATATATAATAATAGCTAATAATATGTAACAACCAATAATATATACAGATAATAAATATGTATGTATATATGTCTTTCTTAACAATAATAATAATAATATGTATTTACATAATAATAATAATATATATATATATATGTATATATATCAACAATAATAGCATAGCAATATATATATATATAATATATACACTCATATATATATGTTTTTATTTATTTTATTTTACCTTCACTTTTTTCCCTTGAATAGGTGGTCGATACATTGCAACCTCTCTCCTCACACTTCCCCTCGCATCTCGCCTCACCCCCACCTCCTCCACCCCACTATATCCCTCGCCAACACCCTACCCTCTTCCTCCCTCATCCCTCCCTCATCCCTCCCTCCTCCAACTTCTCCTTTATTCCATCCATCCACCTCCTTCTTGGTCTCCCCCTTCCTCTCCTTCCTATCCCCTCCGCCTCCCAAACTCCCCTAACCACTCTCTGTTCCTCCATTCTCACTAGATGCCCATACCATCTTAACATTCCCTTCTCCGCTCTTCCCACCAAACCATTCCTCCAATCACATCTCTCCCTCACCACCCTATTCCTAATCCTCTCCCTTCTGCTAACCCCACAAACCGCTCTCAACCCTTCATCTCAAATACTTCTTCTTCCTGGACCTGGCATTCAACCCCCCACGTTTCACACCCATATGCACCGCTGGTACACAAATTTTTCAAACATACTTATCTTAACTTTCAGTGAAATCTCCCCCTTTCCATAATTCTCTCAGACCACTCAAAAGCTCATTCCTTCTCCTACTCTATGTTCTATCTCCTCCTTCATTCCTCCCCCCAAATCCATTCCTAAATATCTAAAAATCTTTACTTCTTCCAATACTACACCCCTACTCTAACCTCTAACCTCCCCATCCTCTCTTTCTTCCTCCTCAAACACTAACACTTTACCTGGATTTATTTTAAGCCCCTTTTGTCCACACACATTCTCTCAAACTCCTCACCATATACCTCAGCCCTTCCGCGTTCTTCGCTTACTTCGCCACTAGGGCAGTATCGTCCTCCGAAAACAGTATCATGTTCACTTCCCTTCTATCATTCCCATTCATCAATTCCACCCCCTCCCCTCCCTACTACCATTCCTCTGCAAAAACACTCTCCATAAAAAACAAATTGAATAGCACGAGTGACATTACACCTGCCTCAATCCTCTCTCACCACCAAACATCTCACTCTCCCTCCTAACACTCCACACACATTCTGCTATTCTATAAAAGGCCTAATACCTTTACTAATTTACCCCACTATATTTTCCTCTTACCCCTCCACAATTCACCCCTCCTCACTCTATCATATGTCTCTAAATCTAAAAAATACCCATACACTTTCCCTTTCCTCTCTATACTTTCTCCACAAGCATCTTTAGTGTAAACACTTGATCCACACTCCCTCTAAATCCTCCCTGTTCTTCCCCCATTCTCCCCTCCGTTAACCCTCTCCTCTCTCTCAATCAGTATTCTCCCTTACACTTTCCACACTTAGAAGACATATACCTCTATAATTCCCACATTCCATCATATCCCCTTTCCATACAGGGAACCAAACAACCATCCTCCCAATCCTGTGTTACCTCACCACTCCTCCAACATATTATATAACCTGCTGACATTCCTCCACCCCTCTACCTCCCTTCTGCAACATTTCCAATCTCACACCATCCAGACCTGCAGACTTCCCTTTTTTCCTTTATTCAAGGCCCTAGTAATTTCCTCCATTTGTATTTCATCTTCTCCCTCCATTCCCCAATCTCACCTCTTGCAAATCTTCCTCCCCACTTCATTCAATAATCCACTAAAATATACCCCCCACCTCTTCCCTCACCCCTCTCTCCTCTATCCCTCCCCAACATCTCCTCATAATCCTCTCCCCAGCCCTCCTTCTTCTTCCTTTTTATTTTACTTCTTTCCAGAACATCTTGCTGATTCATAATTTTCCGTCACTTTTCACCATTCATCTTTTGCTCTTCTCTTCGCCCTCTCCACCGCCTCTTTGCCTCCACTCTAACCCTTCATATTCCTCCCAGCTTTCCTCTCTCCTACTTCCCAACCATTTCACATAGCCTCTTTCCTTTTCACCACCTCCTTCACCTCCTCACTCCACCATTCACTCCCTATCCTCCCAACCTTTTTACTCCCACATACCCTTCTGGCCTCTTCACATACTGCCTCTTTAAAATCTCATCCACTCCACCTCCCAATTCCAGTCCCTCTCACGTCTCTCCACCTATCCTCCATACCTCTAAACTCCCTCTTACACACTGTCTCATCCAATTTTCCACCTTTATCACTTCCTCTCTCCTCTTTTCTCCCTTACCGTCACCTCTCCCCCCACCCTTATCCTAGCAACCACCAAATAATGATCCGATATCCCCTCCCCGCCACTCTAAATACATTTACATCTAGTAATCTGCACTCTATCTTCCCACATTTTACACACACAAAATCCATTATTGCCCTCCCCGTTATCTCACTCCTCTGGCATGTATACTTATGATTTTCTACTTTTTTTTTTTTTTGAACCAAGTATTCCCCACTAATAATAGAACTGGCACAACAGCACACAACTCTAACAGGGCTTTCCATTAATTTCACTCCTCCCTACCCCAAATGGTCCTGTTGTTCTTCCCACCCCCCTCCCGCTACACTCCCCACCTGCATTCAAGATCTCAATGGAGGCTTAAATTTTATCATTTGCACGAAACTTTCCCAACACTCATTCATTTCAACTCCCTCCAAAATCTTTCTCTCTCCTCCTCCCTCGCTCCATTCACTGGTGCATATGCGCATATAAAACCCACATTTCCCCCCCGAATTTTCATTTTACCCCCATTATCCCTCGAACTCACCTGCCTGCACAACCTTACCTTATCCCACACCTCTTTCCTCATAACTATTCCCACCCCTTCCCTCGCCCTCACTCTCTCATTCACCCCTGATATCATACCTTTCCATCTCCCTCCTTCCCTTCAGCTTAGTTTCTGTTACCCCTAGCACATCAAACCTTAACCCCACTTCCTCCCTCTTCAAATCCTCGTTTACCCCCACGTTCATACATCCCACCTTAATTACCTCTCTCCTCCCCATCTTTTCCCTTCTCTATATATATACACACTCAGGCTGCACGCTTTGTGGGACTCCCACCCTAGGCACTTCCCAATACCTAAGGCCACCACCCCGCTCACCAAATACACCCACAATAACAACAATAATAATAAAAAAGGTTAAAATGATAATATAAAATATAAAAGGTTAAAACCCACAATATATCAATTTATATTTATTCCCACACCTATCCTCCCCCTCCTCTCCCTTCCCTCCCTTCTTCTTTCTTTAAAATTAACACCCGTTAAAATTTTATTTATCTATCAATCTTTATTTAATTATTCTAAAATCTACAGACTACAAAAATAGTTATAATTTCTAGTTTCACGCAATATCAATAATAATAAAAAAAGGTTAAAATGATAATATAAAATATAAAATATAAAAAATATAAAAGGTTAAAAACCTACAATCTATCAATCAATCAATTTGTATCTATTCCTACACTTTTTTTGTCCCTTCCTTTTTCTTTAAAATTTGCATCCGTTAAAACTTTATTTATCCATTAAAAACTTTATTTAATTATTCTAAAATCTACAGACTACAAAAATAAAAAATAAAAAATAAAAAATATTTATAATTTCACGTTTTACGCAATGTCAATAATTATTAAAAGTTAACTCGCTTTCT
>JABUQX010104949.1:70000-75000 GCA_015478945.1 Trachelipus rathkii | reverse complement strand
TGACTGTCATCTACTGAAACGCTAGCTCCGAAATCTGGACCCATATCTTGACTCGTAGAGGTGTGGGCCTGGGTGTGGGTTCTTCATCATGCGAAATATGCGAAGTAGGAGGGATTGCCTCTTGTGTAGTCTTTGTTGAATTATTGGTATGGTATGTTCTTCGTTTTCACCGCTAACATTTCCAATTTTATCCGAGTTCTTCCTTTTAATTTACTGCAAGAGCAATATATATATAACATATATATATATATATATATATATATATACTGCTATATATATATATATATACTCTCTATATAACTTATATATATATATATATATATATATATATATATATAGTATAGGAAATGGATGAAGACGAGAACGGAGAAACAGGATAAAATATGTAAAAGCAAGAAGCCATGCAGAAGGATGTAAAAAGAAAAGTATGGACATTGCGGAAGAACTTAGGAAGAAGAGAGCAGAAGAGATACGAAGGGCACGGAAACTTATAATAGGAATGGCCAAGGCATGAGAAGCAAAAGGCTGGAAATGCATACGGTTCTGAATAAGAAGGGAGAACCTCTTCTAGAGGAAAAAGGTGACAGGAAAGATAGACAGCAGTATTTCGAGGAATTATTGAACGTAGATGAAGGGGAGGAGGGAATGAATGAAATACCCCTGAGAGTAAGACAAGAACATGAAGAAATTAGGAATGATAGAGATAGAGGAAGTGAAAAAGGCAATTAAAATACTAAAAATACTAGGAAAAGTCCAAGGATAGATGGACTAAATAATGAGCTTATTCAAAACGGGAGGGAATAACTAAATGGTTGACAGGATTGTTAATATGGAAGGAAAGAAAAATACCAACAGAAGTGGATTTAAGCAGTAATCTGTCCGATCGATACACAAGAAGGGAAATAAAAGAATATGCCGGAAATTATAGAGGAATAGAATTGTATTGTTGTTGGGGGTGAGTAAAATATGAGAGGATCTTGGAAAAAGATTGAGGATGGAGTCGAGGACAAGGTTGGAAAATGGCAGCACGGTTTCAGACCAAGGAAAAAGTACCACAGACTAATATTTTACATGAAGATGCTTAAAGAGAAAATCATAGAGTAGAATGAAAAGGCGTATGCTGCATTCATAGACTTGGAAAAAGCATTCGATAGAATAAATAAGGAGAGACTGGGGAGGGGTGTTAGAGAAGAAGATCCGATGTGGATGCCATACCAGAAAGTCTGATTGCAGCCATCAAAAGTATGTATGAAAATCAATAAAAACGCTTAGAGAACAGGAAGGAAGTGGTTTGAAGTGAAAACGAGGCAGGGGTTAGGCTGAGGGGAGGTGTACTATCGCGGAAAATTTATCTTTGCACTTTGCCTGGAGCTGCCTTAAAGGATATATGCATAAGGAAAATTAGGGCACACTTTGGTTTTTATGCGGATGATGCACCAGTGATAGACTGAGAGACCTACAAGAAGCTGTGAATAGATGGAATGAAGTAACTAAAGTCAATGGGCATGAGAATAAACTTAGAGAAAACGAAAATAATGGTGATTACAAGAGAGAGGGAAGAGATAGTAGTGAACATAGAAGATTTAAAGGCTTAAGCAGTAGACCAATTTAAAGTATTTGGTCGGTAATTGTTGATGATCAAAGGAGAGACAAATGACGAGTTGAAAGAGAGAGGGAGGAGTAGGAGATTTTCACCACTGCAGAATGGGGGAATGTTACCCACGTTGCTAAAGGAAAAGGAATACCAACAGAGGTTAAAAAATATTAATATATAAAACAATTCTGGGACTCAATATTGTTGTATGGATCTGAATGCTATTAGATATTTGAAAAGCAAGAATAGAAGCTACAAATGAGTACTTAGACTCTAATTGAGGGTATCGCTGAGAGACAGAATGAGGAGCGAGCTGGTGAGGAGAGAGGAACTGGGAGTGGAACCTATTTTGGAATGCGTGGAGAGAAACCAGTTAAGATGGTTTGGACATGTGAAAAGAATGAGAGAAGGGGAGAGAGAGATGATGGATTGGAGACCAGAAGGTAGGAGACCAGCAGGAAGACCGAGGAAGAGATGGATGGATTCGGTGGCGGAGGCTGTGCAACGTAGAGGCAAGACGGTAGAGGAAGTAGAAGAAGAACGAACATTTGAAGATGAGAAATCTTTGGAAGATTGCGGGTAACTCCCGACAGAGCACTTACTAACAGGATGGATGTAATATATATATATATATATATATATATATATATATATATATATATATATATATATATATATATATATATATATATATATATATATATATATTAGCCATGATGTGCTGCTTATATATATATATGTATATATATAACTATATATGTATATATATAACTATAATGATCTCTGCACATATGATTAAGAGGCTAATAATTTTACTAGCATTCAAAGATGGTAACAGAAAAAATTAAAAGTATAGCAAACTATATTGAAAATCACTAATTTCTGTGTTTGGAATGAAAAATAGTTTTTAAAAATGAAGCTAACCCCATATGGACAAGTCAGATCATGTGTTACAAAATTCCTACTTTTAAGAGGTAAATACACAAAATTTTATTATAATATATAAAGTAAAACGTACGTACCAAGGAACCTCCTAAGATCCATGATCTGATGAAATTGAAATATAACTTTACACTGAGGCGGTGTTGAATTATTGAGTGGCGTCACGGAGTGATAATTTTAATGCTACTTTGAACCTTAAACACTTAAAATTGAGAATCTGACTGAACACAAAATCACAGAATTTATAAATATCAACATTAAAAAAAAAAACATAGATGGGAATAGCACATTTTTAGCTCTTCCTTTAGAATTAAAGAGAATATGGAAATGAGTGAGGAGGGCAATATCCCTTGAAATGTGAGAGAAAATGACAGCGATTTTTGGCTGAGTATATAAATAAGTGTAGAAAACACTTGAAAATATATATATATATATATATCATATATATATATATATATATATATATATCTTTATATATACTCCATCTCTCTCTCTCTCTCTCTATATCTCTATATATATATATATATATATATATATATATATATATATATATATATATATATATATATATATATATATATATATATATATATATATATATATATATATATATATACTCCACTACCATATATACTATACTCGCCGCCATATATATATATATATATATATATATATATATCGTAAAACGTACTTAACGGCCACCCGGAAAGGGACGTTGTATCAAAAAAAATAAAAAAGCGCAGGTGGACTCTATAAAGGTAAAACGCTAAGAGGGACGGCACCTGCTGACGACGCCCATAGCGCCTTTAACCCTTATATATATGTATATATATATATCATATATATATATATATATATATATATATATATATATATATCCTAAAATAATAACACTGCTCTCTATATATATATCTCATCGATTTCAATAATGCTTGCTGAAAATGTCAGAAATATGTTGTAATTAAAGGAAAATCGTGATGAAAACTAGGGAGACTCCAAAAAAATAACGAAAAAATTCTTTAAGATGCGACATTCAGAATATTTTTGCCAGAAATATTTCTAATTAGGAAAAACACTAATAAAGTCCATCGGAACCTACGGTTCAAATGCGTGGCACACGAAGGATTATCAAAGTTGTAGTCCGCCCTCGTAGCCCCGACCCATGAGGGGTGGTAAAATAATTAAATGTTATTATAGCAACAGGATAAATCTATAAAAAAAAAGAAAAGTTTAAATAAAGAAGCATGTAGCAGTCAGATTATTAGTTTATATGTTACGAATATAAAATTTCCCGAGGTTTTTATAACGTTTTTCTTTCCTTTCAGCTGAACTTAAGTATTTCAAGTAAGTTTCATGAAAATTAGAAAGTAAGTTTTCATTGAAATCGACTGAAGCAGTTATAATTAATAGGGCCTTTATATATATATATATATATATATATATATATATATATATATATATATATATATATATATATAATATATATCTTTATATCTTTCTTTCTATATAACATATATATATATATACATATATATATATATATATATATATATATATATATAGTAATAATATATATATACTTAATATACCACATAACCTCTATACTCTATATATATATACAGTGTATATATATAATATATATATATAGCTTAATATATATATATATATATATATATATATATATATATATGAGAAAGTTTAGCTATTGACCTTTTTATCTAATGTAAATTTTTACTTTTTAATTTGAGATAAACAAGTAAGTGTAAAAAGTAATGTAAAAATTATATGGAAATAGTGTTTTGAAGTTGTAATTCGAAAATATAGTAAACTATTTGTTAGTGCTACTTTACGATGCGTAGGAATTTCTACCGAGTTTAGTGAATACTGAGTTATAATTCTTTTAGTATTTACGTGTAAGTTGTTTGAGTAGGATGTCGTTTCCTTTAAGTCTCGAAAATGCAGTTTTGTTAAATAGAAAATGATATAGGTATTAGCGTATTTACAAATAAAACAGTTAATACTAAGTAAAAAAAAAAGTGTCAAAAATAAGTGTAAGAAAAATTGTTCAATTATAAGGAGAAAAGACAAATTCGAAATATTTGTTGCTTTGAATACCTTTAAAGTTTTTTTAATAATATTAAATTCGCTACGTATCATTTTTCAGTTTTCAAGCTTCATTATTCAGACAACAGTAGAAGTAAAAGGTAATTTTTACCTAAGAATACTTAAGAATAAACAGTAGAGAGATGGCAGTAGTCGGGTCTCTCGGCCTTTCGAGGGAACGACAGGGTGGACAGCCCCCCTAAGGAGGTCTCAGAACACGCTCTTTGGTGTTTGGTGTCGCGGGGTTCCTCCGCCCCTCCACTACGGGGTAGAAAACGTCACCCCCTCTGTTCCCCGTCGGCTCCGAGCCCCTACTTTGCCGTGTAATACCTTTAAAATTATATATATATATATATATATA
>JABUQX010104949.1:52500-60000 GCA_015478945.1 Trachelipus rathkii | reverse complement strand
TACTCCTTTACCACCTTTATAATCATACTCATTTATGCATGGAATGGGATTTATTCAAAAGATATTTTTTTTATGTCAAACTTTATGCTAAGAAAATGTATAATCTTGACTGTATATTGAAAGTATATTTGTGCTTCTGAGTATTTGTGTATTTGTGCTTTAGAGCTCGCACTCTTCTTTGGTCTCCGATTTATTCTCCATTTGTTAATTTTTACGTTTCCTTTCGGTCTTTATTCAACCCCTTGCAAAAAATGATGCTTCACTTAACTCTCTAAAAACCGTTCTCAACTTTAGTTTTAATATCTATTATCTGGAAAGTTTTGAATCTATCCTAAAGCTGGAAGATTTGGAAACCTAATAATTCTTCTAAACTTGTTTCTGATCTCCAGTATGGTTTCCGTAAAGAATACTCTACTCGTTGATCTTTTTCCCCGACCTTTTACTTTGTTCCCCTGCATCCCCCTGCATCTTCCACAATATTGATTGCTATACATATCGAAAGGTTTTGATAGTCTAACACAAAATCTTGATATCTAAACTTTTCCCTTTAGGAATCTATCCTTCTGTCTGAGTTCATTTCTGGACGTTATAAAGCAGCTGTTGCTAACCTCCACCGTTCATGCTTTAAGTCTATAAAATATGGTGTTCCTCAATGGAGGTATAATCCCTAATATTACCCTACATTTCATTAATGATAATTTTTATCTGTCACTTCGTTGCCTATTCATTCCTATGCTCACATTTCGACATTTCATTATTTTTTATCATTTTGAAAAGTTCCCACTAACTTTAAATAGCTGATGCTAATATGATGGCCTTGGAAAAAAGTATCTTTTGATCTTCCTTGCATTTGGAATTTAGTAAGAGAAAACATTGTTGTTTTCGATGTCTCAAAACATCATTTCCTTTCCCTATCTACTCGACATAATCTACAGAACAATAACTTTATTGAAAGCCCAAAACTCAAGCCATTCCCCGTCCCAAATATTTTTGGTACCTCTTTCTCTTGTAGCATTTCTTGGGACCATCGCAATGTTTCTCTTACCAAACTTAGGTTAGGTTAGGTTAGGTTAGGTTAGGTTAGGTTAGGTTAGGTTAGGTTAGGTTAGGTTAGGTTAGGTTAGGTTAGGTTAGGTTAGGTTAGGTTAGGTTAGGTTAGGTTAGGTTAGGTTAGGTTAGGTTAAGTTAGGTTAGGTTGGGTTAGGTTAGATTAGGTTAAAGCTTTTAAATGTTGGATTTTTCTTTGCACCACCACAGTTGCTTGCTCTGACATAGTTACATGAGGAGGTGTTCGTCATTGTAATGAGTGCGCATCACTCCACTCACAAAGCCCTTCTTGAGTGGGTTTTGCCTAGAATTTATCGTCTCATCAACCTTCTCACTGTCAATGACTCCCTCTCTCTCTAATCCCTTGCCTAACTCTCTTTCTACTATTGCTATTAAAGCGACACTCTTCTACTAAATTCTACAGAATGGATGAGATTGAGTGGCAAGGAGTGAATTTTTCCACACAATCTCATCCATTCTCCGTCCAATTATCCGAACGTAGAGTTAAATACTATTCTCATTTACTACGAGTGCTCTACTGACAAAGTCTGGAACACTATTCCATCATTCCATCATCCATTTTCCCCATTTCTTATGAGTTACACACTGATATATATTATTATTGGAAGACGTAACAGACTTTCTTAAATTTGGGTAGAATACATATGGGTCTTTAGCTTCTTCAGTCCAGAGACGAAGTATATATTTTTCTATTTATATATATATATATATATATATATATATATATAATATAGATATGTCATATATATATATAATATAATATTATATATATATATTATTATATATATATATATATATATATATATTTAGAATATATATATATATATATATATATATATATATATATATATATTCTAATATATAAACTATTAATATATATATATATATATATCATATATATTATATATATTATATTAGTGATGCCAGGCAGATGTCATTTTTACGCATCCGTGATGCGGATGCGAATGTTTGAATATATTAGTAATATATTATATTATTATATACTATATATTATATATACTTATATAATATATATATATTATATATATATATATATAATATATAATATATATTATATATAATACTGTTTTTAATATAGTAGCATACTATATATTAGTATATAGAGTATATATAATAAATTTATATAATACATATAGTGTATATATATATATATATATAGTATATCTATATAAGTATATTATATATATTATATTTATATGTAATTATATATATAGCATATTTGATATTTTACTATATATTATATAACATACATATATATAGTATATAATATAAATTATATATATATATATATAGTATATAGTAAGTATTATGATCGAGTTTGCTCACGATCGTATTCATATAAGTTGTTTAGCCAGGAGTGCGGGATAGGGTACAACAACTCAAATGACCCACGAACCTCTTTCCACAACCTCCTCCCTCAATGAATTTGTTCAACAAAATGGACTTTTATACTTTTTTGCATTGGTATTGAAATTGAAATATAATCGGAAGGTTGTGCTTGAGAAATTATTTTTTCTGCCCTTTTTCCATTGTTTTCTCTTCTCATATATATTAGTTTGTAATTCCAATAATTTGTACAGAACCATTGGAGTATGGAAGGCTAAGGCCATGGTATTTCTTGCAAGTTTTTACTTAAGCGTTGGTAAACCATTTTGCTTAACTTATTCCACCAACTGATTTGTATCATTTGTATCTAGTCGTTTTTCCTGGTGATCCAGTTTTCAATCATTTGCACAACATCTTTTTGTGTATGGGACTGTACAAATTTTTCCAGTGAATCTGTTATTGGTGTTGGTTCTTAGATTGTCTTTTTTTCTTCTTCTTCTTTTTAATGGTGCGATTAATAGACTTGTTTCGCATTGAAGTTTTTTGAACTGCACACAAGTGAAAGATTAACTTGTTCTATATTGTGGTTACCAAAAACTTGCTTTATAACGGAAATCTTTATAGTAAATTGCAATTAATAATGAAGGTCATTAATTTGCCAACATTAGTGCCAAAGTGTTTTTGTAGCTCTAGTTTTTTACATCTTTCATTCTTTTTTAACCGTCATCATTTTCATTTGTGTGGAGCCACCTCTAGCGTTGAGATTAATGGTATGGGCATCGGGAGAACAAGCTGTAGGAGTCGTTGATTTTTTCGCATCGCTAATTCTATGTGATCTGCGACTCAAATTTTCATGAACTTTATCGCTGTGAGATATGGTCAATATTACACCAGTTGAGTCGAGTTCCCATGTTATCTTTTAAAGATTGCGTCAGATCCATCTTAAGTATTTTTTAATTATATAAAATTTCTTTATCAGATTCGACAATAATATTCCGCGGCCACATTCTCTAGGGCAAGCGATGCGGATGCGTCTTGTTTAATGTGCGGATGCGGATGTTCCCTGCTATAGTAATAATATATTAATATATATATCTAAATATATATATATTATATATAATTATATATATATACTTATATAGTTAATATTATTATTATATAATATATATATATATTATATATATATATATATATATTGTGATAATAATGTCAATAATATTTATATATTATATAAATAAAATAATATATATATATAATATATATATATATATAATATTATATATTTATATATATATAGTATATATATATCAGTAATATATGAACATATATATTATATATATAGTATATATATTCTATATATATAATATATAATAATATATAACGTATATACACTATATATAATATAAATAATATAGTATATATATTATATAGTTTTATATATATATTATAGATATACTATACTATATATCATTATATATATTATATATATATATATATATTATATATAGTAGTATATTAATATTATATATTATTGGTTAAGATAGTAAATCTAATTAATGACAGAAAAATAAATGCTTCGATTCAAATAAGCTTTTGAACTAATGGTGGCATAGTGGGGGTGCCATTAGAAATTTCTCGCTGTTCTTACCACTCTCCCGACCCCGCCCCACGACCCCCTCACGGGAGCTCTTCCTTTTTTCTATGTGGCTCTGTGCCAGACTAGACAACCCTTTTTTTTATATAGAAAGAGCAGCGATTTATCGATTTGACTGATTATTACTCACAGTGATTATATATATATATATATATATTATATATTATATATATATATATTATATATATATATATAATATATTATATATATATATATATATATATATATATATATATATTATATATATATATATTTATCTATATATTATATATATATCTATATATATAACATATATTATATTATATATATATGTATATAATCTATTATATATATATATATATTATATTTATATATTATTATATACTATATGTATATATTATATATATTATATATAATATATATATAGTATATATATAGGTTATATATATAATATATATTATATATATATATATATATATATATATATATATATATATATATATATATATATATATATATATATATATATATATAATATATATATATTTAATACCTGTTATAGATGTTGTCATAATGTTTCTGAATTTAGAAGTAGCAATAGAGTGGTTGTATGTTATTATTATATGCTTCTTTCAAATAATTTTATCGTGCCTTGGAAGATTAGTAACCGTGAGGCGTTTGAGGTTTTTAAATGTCAGTCTTCTTATGCAAGTTACAAGGTAAGTGCTAGAATGATCTTTGTGAAAGAGAGGATTTGCTCTTATTATGGTAATATCGTAATTGCTATATTGCTACTAAAAGAGACTTAATTGTGTGCGAATGTGGAATGTTCTCAATAGGTTTTTAGGTACACCTTCAAATGGTTCATAAAAACGAAGTAAAATCTTTTGAAATCAACCTTTCTCTTCACCCAAAAAAATAAAAAGAGGAACATTTGGAACGACAGTTTTCTTGAGCAGTGTGTTTCAACTGCCGGTCCACTGTAAATTTTCTCAGTCAGTAGGTCCACCCCTTTGTCTATAACTTTAGCAGTTCAAGCTCTTTATTCCCAACCAAAAACAATGCCCACTTTTTTTTCAAAATTGGTTGAAAGGATGGATGAACCTTCTAATATGAACTGAATTTGTTTCTGGAAACTTTGTTTTGCCAATATATATCAGGGGCGTATACATAGGGTAGGCAGGGTAGGTAGCTCCTACCCAATATTTTTTAGTCTTTTTAATAAAATAATTTAAATGGTAAAGTAAAATAAATTATTAGAATTTTATATGAAAGTGTAAAAAAGAAACTGATTTATAAAATAAATTTAAAGAAAAGCAACTACTTTAGTAATAACAATTATAATAATTAAATTCATTTGGAAATTTTCCTTCCTACTCTGTTCCTAAGAGTAAATTGGAAAGCGGTGGGCGTACGGGTAGATCTTTATATTTCATATAAAATATATAGGAAAAAGCCAAGCGCTATACCTTGCTGTTGAGTGAAAAAATAAGCAAATTTCGCGAGTACGAAACTTTCGCTCACCCAGTGAAATCGTACGAAATAATTTGAAAAAAAGATTTTGAATCTCTCTCTCTCTCTCTCTCCTCTCTCTCTCTCTTCTCTCTCTCTCTCTCTCTCTCTCTCATATCTCTCTCTCTCTTCTCTCTCTCTTCTCTCTCTCTCTCTCTCTCTCTCCTCTCTATCTATCTATATCTATCTATCAATCTATCTATCTACTATCTATCTATCTATCTATCTATCTATCTATCTATCTATCTATCTATCATATCTATCTATCTATCATCTATCTATCTATCTATATATCTAACTATCTATCTATCTATCTATCAATGTACGATATTTTCACTTATGGTGGCAGAGTGAAAATAAATGTTTACCATATATTTGCTGTGTTAAGTTTTGGAATAGAGGCAGTGAAGGTGTTGTGCTTTATTGAATTTTAATTATATGTAACATTTTTATTAATTAAGTGTTGTTTACCTTTTATATAATTAAAATAATTATTTAAAAATTCTGGTAGGCCTATGTCAGGCTTTGAGTCAATCTTATGCATATAATACACATAAATAAACATAGCTTTATTCAAAAGACGTGAAAATTAAATTTTTTCCTTCCAAATAAAAAGGACCCGCTATTGCAGTTAAAGAGTTTCTTATATTATATATATATATATATTATATATATATATATAATTAATAATATATATATATAATATATATATAAATATATATACTATATATATATATATATATATATATATATATATTAACTCTTGCCACCCAAGTGTAATCTTCAGGTAGCCACTGATTATATATAATATATATATATATATATATATTAATATATATTATATATATATATATATATATATATATATATATTATATTATACTAATATATATATATATATAATATAATATATAATATATATATTTTATATATATATATATAATATATAAATATATATATATATAATATATATATATAGTATATATATATTATATATATATATATATATAATATATATATATATATATATATATTATAATATATATATAATATAATATATATAATATATATATATATACTAACTATATTAATATATATTTGTGTGCCAAGTTCGAAGAAGACTTGGAGTGTTCTTCCGGGCGGAACATATGAAAGAATTTCTTTGCATGGTGTATTAGGGCACAGGCTGCTAGCAACCGGTCCTTCTTTTGCTTGAATCACTCTTGGACCAGCGTTGCAATCTTATGCGCCTAGGAAGCACAATTCCTCTAGAGAGCTCTGGAAAGCGGTTGAGGCCTAATGGAAGAAGCATGCTAGTTTCTACTGAAAGGGCAAAACCCTACCTGAAAGTGTTTAATCGAGACTGGCGTCGGAAAACCATTACGCGAAAATGGTTTTCTAGAGGTTCCTAGGGTTAAAGAGTTTTTTCGTGCCAGAAGAAAAGACGCTGGACCAACTGACGGGCGAAGCCTTCTTGGAGTTGTTATATATATATATATATATATATATATATATATATATATATATATATATATATATATATTATATATATATATAAATTTTATATATATATATATAAATATAAATATTGTTATATATATATATAAGTTTTCACACATATCTCCCCCACACACGAAAAGAAACACATGATAGCGGGGTGTTTTCAAACTTATTGTCACAATTCAAGAAAGGCGAAGAGAATTAAGATATTTTATTCCTATGGCACGACGACTTCGCGAAACGCAGCTTCACTTTTTCTAGTACATAAAGTTTCAAGTTTCTCTTATTTTTTTTTAAATTTTGCAATTTATATATATATATACAAAGGTGGGCACCGTTAATGAGAAAGTTAACGTCGTTAATTCTTAATCGTTAACAAAAAAAATTAACGGCGTTAATCATTAAAGCGTTTATCGGTAAAGAATGTAGCGGAAGTTAACG
>JABUQX010104949.1:32500-37500 GCA_015478945.1 Trachelipus rathkii | reverse complement strand
AGATCTGAGAAAGAAGAAAATTATCAAATATGCATTCTTCAAGCAAGCTTCAATACTATATTAGATAAACTGTCAACAGAATTAAATAGGCGAAGTTTTGCATACAGCGAATTTTCAGAAAAGTTTTTATTCTTATCAAATCTCACCGAAACCGACCCAGACGACATTCATAAATCAGCTAAATTATTACAAAAAATCTATCGATCCGACTTAGAAGATTTTGGAGCAGAATGCATTCATTTAAAATGTTTGCTTTTAGAAGAAGGTAATGGCAGTCAAACCTTGTCCCAATTAAACAAATATTTATATAACAAAAGCCTTCATGATATATATCCAAATCTTAATATTGCTTTAAAATTATTTTTATGTACTCCTGCGACAAACTGCTCAGCTGAAAGATCATTCTCCACACTTAGAAGGGTTAAAAATTATTTACGTTCGTCCCAGTCCCAACAGCGTTTAGTTCATCTTGCTGTACTTGCTATTGAAAATGATTTCACCGTAAAATTAGATTACGAAGATATTATTGACAAATTTGCTAACGAAAAGGCAAGACGAAAACCTGTAATGAATCATTAATTTGACATGTAGATGTAATAATGTATATATATATATATATATATATATATATATATATATATATATATATATATATATATATATATATATATATATATATATATATATATATATATATATATATATATATATATATATATATATATATATATATATATATATGTATATATATATATATATATATATATATATATATATATATATATATATATATATATATATGTATAGATTTATATATATATATATATATATATATATATATATATATATATATATATATATATATATATATATATATATATATATATATATATATATATATATATATATATATATATATATATATATATATATATATATATATATATATATAGGGCGTAAATTTTTTTAAACATAAATATTTTTCAGAAAAATATTTAAATATAATATATATATAAAAGAAAAATATATATATATATATATATATATATATATATTTATATATAGATATATATATATATATATATATATAGAATATATTATATATATATATATATTATATATATAATATTGGTGATGATTGCTGATTTCTTAGATGGTAGGTAAAATTATGGCTTCATTTGCTACCTTTATTCCATCCATCCACCTCCTTCTTGGTCTCCCCCTTCCTCTCCTTCCTATCCCCTCCGCCTCCCAAACTCTCCTAACCACTCTCTGTTCCTCCATTCTCACTAGATGCCCATACCATCTTAACATTCCCTTCTCCGCTCTTCCCACCAGACCATTCCTCCAATCACATCTCTCCCTCACCACCCTATTCCTAATCCTCTCCCTTCTGCTAACCCCACAAACCGCTCTCAACCCCTTCATCTCAAAAACTTCCAACTTCTTCCTGGACCTGGCATTCAACCCCCACGTTTCACACCCATACAACACCGCTGGTACACAAATTTTTTCAAACATACAAAGCTCTCATTCCCTCTCCTACTCTATGTTCTATCTCCTCCTTAATCCCTCCCCCCTTACCCAAATCCATCCCTAAATATCTAAAAATCTTTACTTCTTCCAATACTACACCCCCTACTCGAACCTCTAACCCCTCCCCCTCCTCTCTTTCCTCCTCCTCAAACACTAACACTTTACTCTTACCTGGATTTATTTTAAGCCCCTTTTGTCCACACATTCTCTCAAACTCCCTCACCAAATACCTCAGCCCTTCCACGTTCTTCGCCACTAGGGCAGTATCATCCGCAAACAGTATCATGTTCACTTCCCTTCTATCATTCCCATTCATCAATTCCACCCCCTCCCCTCCCTCACCATTCCTCTGCAAACACTCTCCATAAACAAATTGAATAGCCACGGCGACATTACACACCCCTGCCTCAATCCTCTCACCACCCCAAACATCTCACTCTCCCCTCCTAACACTCTCACACACATTCTACTATTCCTATAAAAGGCCCTAATACCTTTACCTAATTTACCCCCACTCCATTTTCCTCCAACACCCTCCACAATTCCCCCCTCTTCACTCTATCATATGCTTTCTCTAAATCTAAAAAACACCCATACACTTTCCCTTTCCTCTCTATACTTTTCTCCACAAGCATCTTAAGTGTAAACACTTGGTCCACACACCCTCTTCCCTCCCTAAATCCTCCTTGTTCTTCCCCCATTCTCCCCTCCGTTAAACCTCTCACTCTCTCAATCAGTATTCTCCCATACACTTTCCCTACCACACTTAAAAGACATATACCTCTATAATTCCCACATTCCATCCTATCCCCTTTCCCCTTATACAGGGGAACCAAACAACCATCCTCCCAATCCTGTGGTACCTCACCACTCCTCCAACATATATTATATAACCTATACAGCCATTCCTCCACCCCTATACCTCCCTTCTGCAACATTTCCATTCTCACACCATCCAGACCTGCGGACTTCCCTTTTTTTCCTTTATTCAAGGCCCTAATAATTTCCTCCATTTGTATTTCATCCTCCCCCTCCCTCCCCAATTCACTCCCCATCCTCACCTCTTGCAAATCTTCCTCCCCTCCCCCACCCACTTCATTCAATAATCCACTAAAATACTCCCCCACCTCTTCCTCACCCTATCCTCTCCTCCTATCCACTCCCCATCTCCTCCCTTAATCCTCTCCCCCAACCCCTCCTTCTTCTTCCTTTTTTTATTTACTTCTTTCCAGAACATCTTGCTCCCTGATTCAAAATTTTCCGTCACTTTTCTACACCATTCATCTTTTGCTCTTCTCTTCGCCCTCTCCACCGCCCTCTTTGCTTCCACTCTAACCCTTCTATATTCCTCCCAGCTTTCCTCTCTCCTACTTCCCAACCATTTCACATAAGCCTCCTTTTTCCTTTTCACCACCTCCTTCACCTCCTCACTCCACCATTCACTCCCTTTCCTTCTGCTTGCACCCACCCTTTTTACTCCACATACCCTTCTAGCCTCTCCACATACTGCCTCTCTACATCCACTCCCCCTCCACCTCCCCAATTCCCGTCCCTCTCACTTCTCTCCACCTATCCTCCATACCTCTCCTAAACTCCCTCTTACACACTGTCTCATCCAATTTTTCCACCTTTATCACTTCTACTCTCCTCTTTTCTCCCCTTTCCCTAACCGTCACCTCTCCCCCCACCCTTATCCTAGCAACCACCAAATAGTGATCCGATATCCCCCTCCCCGCCCCTCTAAATACATTTACATCTAGTAATCTGCCTCTATCCTTCCCATTTACACACACATAATCTAATACCGCCCTCCCCCCCCGTTATCTCACTCTTCCATGTATACTTATGATTTTCACTTTTTTTGAACCAAGTATTCCCCACTATCATTCTTCTTTCAACACACAACTCTAACAGACTTTCTCCATTAACATTCCTCTCCCCTACCCCAAATGGTCCTATTATTCTCCCCTCCCCCTCCCTTCCCACTCCTGCATTCAAATCTCCCAATAAACAAATTTTATCATTTACCCCGAAACTTTCCCAACACTCATTCAACTCACTCCAAAATCTTTCTCTCTCCTCCTCCCTCGCTCCATTCACTGGTGCATATGCACATATAAAAACCCACATTTCCCCTTTTACCCACATTATCCTCGAACTCACCTGGTTGCACACACTTACCTTATCCCACACCTCTTTCCTCATAACTATTCCCACCCCTTCCCTCGCCCTCACTCTCTCGTTCACCCCTGATATCATACCCTTGTATTTTCCAAAGTCCATCTCCCTCTTTCCCTTCAGCTTAGTTTCTGTTAACCCTAGCACATCCAACCTTTTTTCTTCAAACATTAACCCCACTTCCTCCCTCTTCAAATCCTCGTTTACCCCTCTCACGTTCATACATCCCACCCTAATTACCTCTCTCCTCCCCATCTTTTCCCTTCTTTATTATATACTCACTCAGGCTGCACGCTTTATGGGACTCCCCACCCCTAGGCACTTCCCAACACCTAAGGCCACCACCCTGCTCACCAAATATACCCCCACAATAACAATAATAATAAAAAAGGTTAAAATGATAATATAAAATATAAAAGGTTAAAACCTACACTCTATCAATTTATATTTAATCCCACACTTCTTTTTTCCCTACTTCTTTCTTTAAAATTTACCCCCGTTAAAACTTTATTTATCCATTAAAATCTTTATTTAATTATTTAAAATTCTCAAAATCAATAAACTACGTTAATCTTATTTTTCTTAATTAATTAATTTGTTTACAACCCCAGTCTTCAAGAATCAGATTCGAAAATGAACTATTTACCAAAGAAATGTCAAGAGTTATTATAAGTTACTCTTTAGACTAAATATTTCTAACTTTTATTATGATGACAACTTCAGTAATATAAATTTTCTGTAACACCAAACTTGTTGGCGAACTTCCAGCTGAAATATAATTATGAAGAGTATTCTGTTGAGTTTTCTAAATAATAGTAAATTATTGCGAATATGTAGTTCACTTCTTCAACTTAAAGACGGAAATAGTCAAAACAATTTTAGGTTCTATTTTTCATTTAAATGGTTAAGTTAGTACCAGTTTGCAATTAGACTCCACACAATCCTTAATTTCTGTTGAGTTTTCTTAATAATAGTAAATTATTGCGAATATGTAGTTCACTTCTTCAACTTAAAGACGGAAATAGTCAAAACAATTTTAGGTTCTATTTTTCATTTAAATGGTTAAGTTAGTACCAGTTTGTAATTCGACTCCACACAATCTTTAATTTCTGTTGAGTTTTCTTAATAATAGTAAATTATTGCGAATATGTAGTTCACTTCTTCAACTTAAAGACGGAAATAGTCAAAACAATTTTAGGTTCTATTTTTCATTTAAATGGTTAAGTTAGTACCAGTTTGTACTTCGACTCCACACAATTTTTAATTTAATTAAATCAAACACCTCG
>JABUQX010104949.1:22500-27500 GCA_015478945.1 Trachelipus rathkii | reverse complement strand
TTCACTCTATGTTGATGACCTAGGGCTATACATTGTCGGTGCCTGGCTACCATTTCTTGAACGGCAGCTCCAGTTAGCTATTGAGAATATATCACAATGGGGTAACTCCCATGGCTTCCATTTCTCACCAACCAAAATCTCAGCAGTACTATTTAGGAGAAAATGGAGTTGAAGAACCTGCCACCTCCCTCCCTCGAACCTAACCTTACATGGTTCATCCATTCCTGTAATTACGAAATTCAAATTTCTAGAACTCATTCTAGATGACCACCTAATATACAAACCTTACATTAAACTCCTGAAAACGACTTGTCATCGCGTGCTTAACCTATTACGTCATTTTATCTCAAAAACTTTGGGTGCCGATCGCAAGTCCCTTTTACGTCTCTACGTCACCCTAACATGGTCGAAGCTGGACTATGGCTTGGTAGCATATGGTTAAACTTTCCCAACTCTTTACAGCTGTTGGATCCCATTCAAAACGAAGCGATCCGTATCTTCACAGGAGCCTTCCGATCGTCTCCCCAGGTGAGCCTTGAAGTTGGATCCGATGTGATAACAGTCTCTTCAAAGGGTATAATACATCATGTGCACAAGTTATCTCCACTTTCAAATCCCAATACCCTCTGTTCTGACAGATTCTGCAAGAGATACCTCAGAATCTTGGTTACTGGCCATTTGCAAACACAGTTTATAACATCCTTAACATCCTCAACCTCCTTTGCAAAAGGTACCACCTTTCCCATATGATAAAGGGGTATTCACCATGGCTATTTCCTGCTCCCACCATCTGCTTATTCTTGACTTCTCTCTCTAAATCTAGCCACCCTAATGCCTTGTTAAAGGCATCGTTTTTGTCTCATTCCGCAGTTCACGGTGGATTTACTCCAGTGTTTACTCACGGCTCTAGAACAGAGGACAGTGTGGGTGGGCCTGCTGTCTTCCTTGACTGCAACATCTCCCATATTCTCCCCCCAATGCTTCAAATTTTACGGCGATTCCTTCACCGTCCTCCAGGCGTTTAAAGCCCCCAATTCTAAAAACACAATGGTATCCGCTGTACAATTTCTTCGGCTGCTTCACTCTCGTAAGAAACAAAATACTCTATGTTGGATCCATCTCACTTAGGGATAACTGGCAGAGAAATCGCTGACAGAGAGACCAGAATGGGTGCCTCCTCTTTCCGCAGCTGTTCTAGGTACCTCCCGGATACCATTCAATAAGGCCGCCTCCCATCAACTGATTATTATCCTGCTCTCCGACAAGGCTTCCGGTCTTACTGGCAATAGTGCTATGCGAGTGATCAGCGAGGGGCGAAACTTAGAAATATAAAGCCGCACATTAATGAATTGTGTTTCTCTCGCCGACGAAAGCGCTTGCACTATGTGATACTTGCACGCCTTCGCATTGGTCACACTAGTATCACTCACAGACACTACATATCACGAGATTCCCATCTGCAAATTTTGCCGTCGCCATACCCCGCAATCTGCTCACCATATCTTCGTTGATTGTCCTACACTGGACCACATTTGCAGTCGTCATTTTTTAAAAGGTTATCCCATATCTTGTCTGAATCTTTAATAGTAACTATTTTTTTCTTACCTTCACGAACTAAATATTCTTTATAATATATAATTTTGTGATGTGATATTAGGACTACATATAATGTGAGGACATCTTTTTATTTATCTTCTTCTTTATTTATTTTTTGACAGAATATTCATTTCGACATTTAAATTTTCTTTTACGACATATTTAAAAAATAAGTGAACCAGGACCCACCCATGGAGTTGAATAATCAACCCAGAGTGGCCACTTCTTTGTGGGCCCTGGTGGGTCCTGTATGTGAACTCAATATATATATATATATATATATATATATATATATATATATATATATATATATATATATATATATAACATAACATATATATAACTCTTAACTATATATATATATATATATATATATATATATGAATGGTGGTGATATTTTTAAATAAGTGTCACCCAAAAAAAACACCTTGCATCCTTGCGAAATGGTGATGTGTATAAAATAAACCGATAAATAATATATCTTATATATATATATATATATATATATATATATATATATATATATATATATATAACATAACCAACCCAACCAACATATATATATATATATATATATATATATCTTTCCTTTTGAATTGATTCTTTCATTCTTGTAATGAAAATTTATATAGATAGATATTGTTTCTCACTGATTATGAAAATCATTTTTTTCTCGAAATTAATATAAAATGAAGGGTAGCAATTATAGCATGGAAATGTAAAATTAGAGGTGCCACACAATACATAAATAAATAAAATTTATATATATATATATATATATATATATATATATATATATTAACCAATAAGCATAAATATAATTAATATATATAATAATATATATATATATATATATATATAACAATATCTTTCAACATATATGTATATATAATAATATATATATAGTATATATAACAATAATATATATATATAATATATATATGCTAGCCAGTAATATACATAACAACAACCAGCATCCTGTATATATATATATGATAATAGTAATGTATGTATGTATATATAGCAATAGTATGCTCAGCCAATAATAATATAAAAGTATATGCGCCAGCAACCTGCAGCCCGTAACTTAGCATAACCATAACTCTTTCTTCTTCCTTCAACTAACTAGCTATTCATATGTAACAACCAGCAGCAGCCAGCAACCAACCCAATACTGGGCCGTATATGTATGTACATATATGTACCCCTGTATAAGAATTTATTTATTCTCATTCCATATATATGTATATGTATAATAATAACTTTATATAATATATATATATATATATGCTATAACATATATATATAATACGAACAATACCACTCACTGGAAGAACCCTAATCAAGGAGGGGTGTACTTAATTAACGTCCGAGCAAGACGAAAAGCCCCAGAAGTGAATATGGGTCATCATTCTCCCACCCGACCAGTTACAAACCTAAGGACCCTCGCTTGGGTTGCGTTCCTTTACTGAGCTACCGGGCGCTTTATATAAATAAATATAAAACAAACAGATACACATATAGACATACATACCTTCCTACATTCATACACACATACATACATACATACATGCATATATATATATACATATATAATAATAATATATATTACTATCTTATATATATATATATATATATATATATATATATATATATATATATATATATTTAAATATAATATATATATATATATATATATATATATAATATAATATATATATATATATATATATATATATATATATATATATATATACTAATATATAATATCTTTATATATATATATATATATATATATATATATATATATATATATATATATATATATATATATATATATATATATACATACATACATACATACATATATCATATATATATATATATATATATATATATATATATATTGACTCATCATGTCAATAATTATCTCAAGAAAACTCGTTTTCCTTGAAAATTACAGCTTAACGTCTGTTAATAACACTCTCCATGGATTCCTTCCTCATCTTCTCAACCCACATACCCTCCTTCTCCTCGCATGGGCCGCTCCTCGCGAAAATACATTCTTACCTTTAAGGACCAACTCACACTATATGTCGAATTAGTCCCACTTAAACAACACACTCACTAACAAAAACATCACTCAAACCCTCCTCGATCTGGTAATTGCGAGATACAGCATACCAGAAGTTTTAATATCAGACCAAGCCTTAGAATTCAGGTCAGAATTCTTTAAGCAACTTTGCTCTCAGTGGAAAATAAAAGCTCTCAGTATAGCTGTTAAACACCCACAGTCAAACTCTCTTTGTGAGAGAGAGTCACTAAAAATTGCAAACTTTCTCAGACAAATCACAATGACTGGAATAAATTACTACCTTTCTCGTAAACCTCTATAAACAGTACCTTCAATTCCTCTATTAGCACCACACCCCATTTTCTCCTCTACCACTGTAACAAAACACTACCATAGCATCTCCCCAATTACAAATCACTTTTCAACACCTCTAACACCAACCACATCAACATCAATGATCACATTGGCGAACTAACATTAAGAGAGAATATTATGAGAGACATGGTTTGGCAACACTTATCAAGTTCCACACAAAACAAATCGAGAAACAACACAAACGTGCTTTGCTAAAAGACATACACATTGGCAACTATGTAACTATGTCTATATATAAGACACAAAAAAACTCACTAATCTCCAAAATTATTTCCAAAATGGACGGGCCCCTTTCAATTTAATGCCTCATCCCTTTCAACAAACTCCTTCTCCAATGCCTAGATACCTCAAAAGAATTTATAGTACACAAAGACAATATTAAAATCACCCACAGCATTCCTCCCTCACTAACCCCGCAATCGAAAAACCAAAATCAGTCAAACATCCAACCACACCCTTCTTCTTCACCCAATACCCTTACACTACACTAACCACCACAGCAATCCACCATACTCTATCCCCACCGTCTCCCCTCTCCTCAACCACCTCTCTCTTCTTCTCATATCGCCTTACAACCTCCTACCCATCCCCCACTAACTCAAATCCTTCCTCAACCATCCCCTTCGCTTTTTTCTCTATCACCACCTCAACCCCACTCTTCACCTAAAATCATATCCCTACTCTCACACACACTCCACACTTCAGAACACTTTCTAGATCAACTAACAAACTTTCCCAAATCTCCAATACAATGAGCATCTCCTAACTTAGACATATTCCCTTCTCCATTAAGTCTTTTAACCCCACCTACAAAGAAAACAATAACACCCCAACCTACTTTTACCCTTCCGAATATATTCCTACAAACTGCCTACCCATCCTCTCAAGATTCATCACCCACAACACCCCTCGACTATAGTCAACTAGATCCAAGCTATTAACTACCTCATTATAA
>JABUQX010104949.1:10000-17500 GCA_015478945.1 Trachelipus rathkii | reverse complement strand
CATTTTCCTTTCTACATTTTCCTTGTGTTTGCTGCTTAGATAGTTCTTAACCCGGATGTCATTCTTTCTTTCCACGAATAATTACGACTGCAAAGTGTATGATTTGCGTTGTCAGGGAAACAATATCGAAGTAATCCCAAACCGCACTGGATAAGGATGCCATTGCTGAATTGCTTCAACAGTTGATTTCGAGCGAATATTCTCCCAAGTACGAGCGTATCAATAATAATATTGTTAGATTTCGATTGTGACTCAAATTACTGTCAACTACCTTGAGACGGTACTAGTCAACTCATTCTAATCAGTTTCTCACAAAAGTTGTTAAATTTTCTAGCAAGTCCCATCAGAACATTTTCTAATCGCATTCCGAGTTTCCGAGTGCGAATGCAAATAATTTATTTGTAATATTTGCGAATGCGAAAGGCAATGCGAATATTTAAAAACATACTAATGTCTAATATATATATATATATATATATATATATATATATATATATATATATATATATATTATATATAATATATATATATATATATATATATATATATATATATATATATATATATATATATATATATATATATATATATATTTTATATTTATTATATATATATATATATATATATATATATATATATATATATATATATATATATATATATATATATATATATATATATATATATATATATATATTATTCTTTACACCTTTTCTCAAGAAAAAAATAGTCGCTGGAATTGTACAGTTACAACAATTTTAGCTTTTCTTGTGATTTACAAAATTAAAGATATCGTACGGTGTTATTACTGCATGCAAAATTGTTTATAAGGTAGTTTGGAAAATAGATAACGGGAGTGTGTTCCTGACTTTACCAGTCATGTAAGATCAAGCATTGCTGTTAAGTCTGAGGTCAGAGAGTGCATAGAGAAAATATAAGACTGTGTAGAAAGGTGTCGCAAGAACCCTTCTCAATGGAGGAGGTATGTGATTGAAGAGTTCAGAAGAGCAGTGTCCGTTATAATAGAGATGAAATAAAGAGAGTGACGCAACAATTCGAATGATAAGAGGAAAAGCCCTAGACTCAACCATTTAAAGAGGAGCAGTGTGAGTGGAATCACTCCAGATGCGTGAGGCTCTATACAGGGGCGAACGACACCCTTCTAAAGATCAAACAACTGAGGTGGTGTGAAGAAATTCTGAATGATCTTCAGAACACTCAACCTTGTAGAAACTTGTTTAAAGAGAGGGTAATAGTTCGGTTTAAGGTAATGTGTCAGATATCGATATTTTAGAAAAGATAATCGATTTTATAATAATCCCACCATGCAACGTGCCAAGTGTTCCCTCAAAATAATTTAGTATTGGAATGGTTGGTAATGATTTTTTATTTTAGGTAAAGAAAAATTAAAAATTTGATTTGCTATAAAAAGAACTTACTTTTTTTGAGTTTTTGAGCTTCAAATTGATTTATTTTCAAATTCATTTTATTTAATTTTTTAGTTTATTTCGACGTAAATATTTATTATTTGTGTCCACAATAAGTGTTGTATATATATATATATATATATATATATATATATATATATATATATATATATATATATATATATATATATATATATATATATATATATATATATATATATATATATATCGAATTGCCACTATAAATGCAAGTACTTTTGCCGGAAAGGAGGAGGAGGCCGTGGATTTGATGGAAAAGAAGAATCTGGATGTGTTGGGGGTTTGTGAGGTGAGGTACCGCGGAAGTGGAACTAAGAGATTACATAACGACCATGTAATGATCTACAAGGGGAGAGAGGAAGAGAGAAGGCACGGAGTAGCGATCATCATGAAACCGGAACTCTATAGAAATGTAATGGAAACTTTGTTAATAAATGAAAGAATAATTGCGATAACGTTGAAGATGGAAGGAGAAACATTGAGCTTAATCCAAGTGTATGCGCCGCACCAGGGAAGACCAGTTGAGGAAAAAATGGAATTCAGGGAAGTTCTCCAACAGACTTATGACGCGGTGAGAGGAGAAAAGAAAATTATAATGGGGGATATGAACGCTCATGTTGGAACCCGTAGAGAAGGAGAGGAGATGGTACTAGGGATTCATGGAATAGGGGAGAGAAACGTTGATGGGGAGTACCTGATCGACTTTGCGATGAGAAACAACATGGCTGTTATGAATACATTCTTCAAACATGAAGAAAGCAAGAAATGGACGTGGTATAGGTGGAGTGCGGAGGAACAGAGATACACGGAGAAATCAATGATTGACATGATGCTAGCTAACGATAAGAGGATGTTTGAAGATGTGAAAAGCTTACCCACGATTTCACTAGATTCAGACCATAGAATGGTATTGGGTAAACTGATTTGGAAAAAAAGGAGAAAACCAAGGAAGATAACAAAAGAGAGATACTGTTTGGAAAAGCTGAGGGTGGATGGTGTGGTAGAGATGTTTAATGAAAAACTCACGCAAGAATTCGAAGGGACAGAAGAACAAGAAACGGCGGAGGAGAGTTGGAAGACCTTTAAAACAAGAGTAGATCGAATTGCAAGCGAAATACTAGGAAAGAAAAAAGTCGCTGGGGGTAGGAAAAAGAAGACGGCATGGTGGAATGAGGATGTTAAGAACGCAGTGAAGCTCAAAAACAAAGAATATAGGAAATGGATGAAGACAAGAACGGAAGGGAACAGGATAGAATATGTAAACGCAAGAAACCATGCGGAGGATGTAAAAAGGAGAAATAAGGACATTACTTGGAGAAGGATAGGAAGAGAACTGAAAGAGGATACGAAGGGCACGGGAAAACTTTTATATGGAATGGCCAAGAGCATGAGAGGAAATAAAGAACCAGAAATGCATACGGTTTTGAATAAGGAGGGAGAACCTCTTCTAGAGGAAGAGGAGGTAACGGAAAGATGGAGCGAGTATTTCGAGGAATTATTGAACGTAGAGGAAGGGGAGGAGGAAATGGATGAAATACCCCTGAGAGTAAGACAAGAACATGAGGAAATTAGAATGATAGAGATAGAGGAAGTAAAAGAAGCAGTTAAGATATTAAAAAATGGGAAAAGTGCAGGATACGATGGATTGAATAATGAACTATTCAAAACAGGAGAGGGAATAACTAAATAGTTGACAAGATTGTTAAACCAAGTATGGAAAGAAAAAGAAAATACCAGCAGAATGGAGGAAAGCAATATTATGTCCGATATATAATAAGGGAGATAAAAGAATATGCGAAAATTTTAGTGGAATAGTATTGTTGGTTGGGGGCGAGTAAAATATATGAGAGGATCTTAGAAAAAAGATTAAGGATAGAGGTCGAGGACAAGATTGGAAAATGGCAGCACGGTTTCAGACCAGGAAAAAGTACTACTGATCTAATATTTTACATGAAGATGCTGACTGAGAAAATAATAGAGTGGAATGAGAAGGCGTATGCTGCATTCATAGACTTGGAAAAGGCATTCGATAGAATAAATAGGAAGAGACTGTGGAGAGTGTTAGAAGATCCGATGTATGCCATACCAGAAAGTCTGATAGCAGCCATTAAGAGTATGTATGAAAATCCAATAAATACGGTTAGAGGAACAGGAAGAGAGAAGTGGTTTGAAGTGAAAACGGGGGTTAGACAGGGAAGTGTACTATCACCATTGCTCTTTGCACTTTACCTGGACAGCTGCCTTAAAAGGATATGCATAAGGGAAAATATGGAGCACACTTTGGTTTATGCGGATGATGCGGCAGTGATCACATCAGGAGCTCAAGACCTGCAAGAAGCTGTGAATAGGTGGAACGAGGTACTGAA
Organism: Trachelipus rathkii; assembly: GCA_015478945.1. NCBI lineage: Eukaryota > Metazoa > Arthropoda > Malacostraca > Isopoda > Trachelipodidae > Trachelipus > Trachelipus rathkii. Next base: position 13,668 of record JABUQX010104949.1, on the reverse strand, counting down.
GTCAATGGGCATGAGAATAAACAGAGAGAAAACGGAAATAATGGTGATTGCAAGAGAGAGGGAAGAGATAGTAGTGAACATAGAAGATATAAGGCTTAAGCAAGTGAATAGATTTAAGTATTTGGGCGTGGTTTTTGACGATCAAGGAAGACAAGATGATGAGTTGAAAGGAAGAATTGGGAGATTTTCAAAGAATGTGGGAATGCTATACCCGTTGCTAAAGGAGAAAGGAATACCAACAGAGGTTAAAATATTAATTTATAAAACAATTCTGAGACCGATATTGTTGTATGGTTCTGAATGCTGGGCAATGAATACGATGCAAAAAAGCAGAATAGAAGCTGCAGAAATGAGGGTACTTAGACTCATTAGAGGAGTATCGTTGAGAGACAGAATGAGAAGCGAGCTGGTGAAGAGAGAACTGGGAGTGGAACCTGTTTTGGAATGCGTGGAGAGAAACCAGTTTAGATGGTTTGGACATGTGAAAAGAATGAGAGAAGGGGAGAGATTGAGAGAGATGATGGATTGGAGACCAGAAGGTAGGAGACCAGCAGGAAGACCGAGGAAGAGATGGATGGATTCGGTGGCAGAGGCTGTTCAACGTAGAGGCAAGACGGTAGAGGAAGTAGAGGCGGAAAGAACATTTGAAGATAGAAATCTTTGGAGAAGATTCTGGAGGAGAAGCACCTGACAGTTTTACCCTAATATAGATATATGTAATATATATATATATATATATATATATATATATATATATATATATATATATATATATATATATATATATATATATATATATATATATAGATAGAGTGAGTATATAAGAAAGTATATATATAGTCAGATTTTTTTAATGCTCACAGTATATAACTAGAGAACGGCAGGTCCTTGCCAGTAAAACAAATTATATATTTGAATCAGCCGAAAATTCTAAGGATGGGATTTTACCTTTTTTTTTTTTTTTTTTTTTTTTGGCTTATTCATCAAAAATATTTTAAAATTATTTCCCATTTAGGGGCTCGAGCCGTCGGGGGACAGATGGGGACGTTTTATAGGCCCCGGAGGGGATGAAATGGAGGAACCCTGCGACACCCAAAGACCAAAGAGCGGGGGTTCCGGAGACCATCCCCGGAGGGGGATTAGTCCCCCCCGTCGTCCACCGGAATAGAGACTTCGACCCTGCCATCTTTTGCGGCTTACCCTATGGTATTAATTTAGTTATAAAAAAAGAATAATTTTTTTCCAAAACACTTTGGTATTACTTAACTAAAGGAATACCATAGGGTAAACCGCAAAGATGGCAGGAGTCGGGGTCTCGGCCTCCCGGTGGACGACGGGGAGTATATATATATATTGAGCATAGTATAATATATAGTATATATAGTGATAGTATATATATATATATAGCATATATATATATATATATATATATATATATATATATATATATATATATATATATATATATATATATATATATATATTCAAATGTTTGAATTTTATTAAATTTTTCATAAATTTTATTTTAAATAACACATTTAAGTTAATATATACGTAACTATATAAACAAATATTTCTTTTTTGAAAAATTATTTAACGTGTTCGAACAAACCATATTTTATATATGGGTAACAACAATATCCAATAACCTACGATTATCGGAAAAAACAATCGATATTTGATAACATTACCTCAAACCGAACTATTACCAAAGAGAGAAGTAATATGAATCTTCCTATTAAGGTCACGAGAAAAATAAACACTAAGAATATTAAGGACAGACGAAGGTTTGAGTTATGTGTTTTCAAAGAAGATGTTATAGCTGTGTGAAAGATTATGTGGAGTGGAAAAATGGAGGAACTGAGTTTTTGAGTAATTGAAAACAACCTTATTCTCAATGCCCCAAAGAAATTCGAGAAAGACCAGATGCTAGTTTATCTAAGGGTGCCCTCCTATCGTGAGCTAATTGTTTTTGAAAAGGACGTCTATCAAAATGAGGGGAATAACGAAGGGTGAAGTCGTCGGCATAGGAGTGGATATGTGATGAAGTAATAGAGAAAGGTCTTTTATGAAAAGTAGAAAGAGTTAGGGATAAAACAGAACCATGAGTAACACCACTATTTATAGGTTTAAAGGATCAGCGGTGGCATTCACCAAAATACTGAAGGAAAGAGGACCAAGAAACAGAAGGACTAGAAAGAAGATCGCCAGTAGAGCGCTTCTTACGAAAGCCGTACTGGCGATCAGAGATTAGATTAGAAGAATTGAGGTGTTTTCAAATCTTCCTGCTAAGATAGATTTGAAAACTATAGAAAGAACAGAAGTTAAAGAGATTTGGCGACAGTTGGAGGGTAGAGATTGGCTCCCTTTTTTTGGTACAGGAACACCTTTCCAGCAAGAAGGGAAGGCCAAAGTAGAAGACAGAGACGGAATAATTCAACAAAGGAGAATGCAAGCTTGAAAGCACATGTTTTGAGAACTATAAGAGCAATACCATCAGAACAGTACTCCTTCTTGGTGTTAAGCTCTGAAAAAGCATAAATAGCACCTTTTGAAGAAATTACAATATTAGTATAGATATGTTAGAGGGAGGTAGAAAAGAAGGAATAGCAGTGGAATTGTCTAAGGTGGAATTAGAAGCAAAGGTTTGAGCAAATAGTTCGGCTTTAGTGGAAGGTTAAAAGGCAGTTATGCTTACGGAAAATAATAAAGAAGGGTAAGAGGAAGAAGCAAAGTTAAGAGTTAACTTTTTGAAAATTTTCAGAAAGGACATAGAGAATGCAATGGTTTCTGGAATTTGAAGATGACAATAATTCCTAAAGACAGCGTCCCAGTGGCTAATTGCACGAGAACAAGCAAAGTTAAACCAAGGTTATCTAGGTTTAGTTGAAGGCAAAGATCATGGGGTGCACGCCTCCATACCAGAGAGAATTAGCTCGCGTTTTGCACACTCCGGGGGACCCTTTCCACGGAAGCTGCAGTCATTCTATGAGAAATCAAAGAAGTACGACCGCAAGTCCGATCTGTTAGCCGCACCGAAGTGCCAAAAACTTTTTCTTGACGCAGGCGAGGGTCTTTCTTGCGGAAGACTTGAAGAGATAGAATAGAAAACTGAGATTTGAGAGTGATTGGAGGAACCCAGAGGAGGAAAGAATTTAACATAAGGGGAAGGATTAGAGATTAGGAAAAGGCTAGAATGTTGGGTTCATCTCAAAGACGATCAGAGATACGAGTAGGGAGCACTAACTGCTCGAGGTAATTCTGGAAAGAAAAGTGGCAGCAAGTTCATCAACTTTATCTTGAGAAGTAGAGGAAAGCAATTGGCCGTGGTGAACGTTGAAATCACCAAGATTGATTATTTTAGATAAATGTGAAGAAAAGAAAGAATGTGTTCTAATTTATTATGGCAGGTTAGCTTGAGCCATTAGGTAGAATATTCAGAAAACTCCAAATCTAAGATACTGGAACAAACAGTATCATTGCACACTTTGGCATAACTGCCTTTGGCTGAAAATTGAGGGAAGAAATAGTAGGAGTCAACAGAGTAGAGATTGAATTCAGAATGCTGCTAAACCTAAGTTTGGCTTAACAATAAGAGATGAGGTTTAGAGGAGAAGAGGTGATGTTCATCAAAATTAAAATTAGACTTAAAACCGAGAAGGTTGCAG
>JABUQX010104948.1:25000-32500 GCA_015478945.1 Trachelipus rathkii | reverse complement strand
AGGCTACTTTACAAATCGCGAGGCAAATAAACTGTGATCCAAAAAAAATCATAGTGTGAAAATGATAATGTTGGAAAACATATAAATGAATATAAAATTTAATCTTTGAATATATATATATATATATATATATATATATATATATATATATATATATATATATATATATATATATATATATATATATATATATATATATATATATATTTATTTCGTTTCTATGCTGCTGCTGATAATGAAAATATCCACCTTGATTTCCATCCCTGAGCATCAGTGTCTAGGTTAGGCCTACGTTTACATCAATGTAGATCCATCTAGGTTAGGTTTAGGCCTACAGCATCACAAATCCATATGGGTTAGATATTGGTTTAGGACCTTCCTAGTTTAGGTTATGATACGTTTTGTTATGTATACACATACTAAATTTGTGTATACTTAACAAATCTTAGCATAACCTGAACTAGGAGGAACCTAAACCGAGCCCTTACTTATGTGGATCGTCAATGCCATAGACCTAAACCTAACCTAGATGGACCTACGTTGACATAAAAGTAAACCATTTAAGTTGGGTTTACTTTTATGGCATTGCTGCGTTATATATTTTTTAGATTCTATGCTGTGACTTTTATAAAAATATCAGGTGACTGACCTAAACTTTACAATTACCCTATAGATATTTGCAACATAAATAAATATTATTATAGGCATCTCTGACACTTCCAGTCATTTTGATGGGTCATTTTAGTGCATTTCCAGTATTCTCAAACAATCGTGAAAATTGATAGCACAGACTCTAAACAATTACCCACATAAATCATTTCAAACATTTTTATAAGCTATGCCCCAAAAAATCTGGTGTTTTTCAAATATAATTTCCTCCATAGATAATTGTTAGAAATATGAAATTTGTAGGCCTATTAATTCATATTTGTCCTTAAAAATAATAACTGGATTCCTACTCCCTTTCTGAGATAATTATAATTTTGGTACTTTTGGGTATCTGGTTTATATCCATAGCATCTCTCTACTGGATTCTTTTATCCAGTGATGTCCTCTTGAAAGAGTTCTTCTAGAGTCTGAAGATTTAACAATTTAGTTATTTCTTACTGCATTTCCCATATCTGTTACAAAGCCTACTGTAACCCACTTTTTTTCAAGTAATTATCCTGTGTTGATCATATGCAGAGCTTGGCCACATGGCACAGTGCTTCTATTCTAATCAGTAAAGATGTATCAGACACATAATATGAACATGGATAGAAAAAAAGAACTTTCCCATTTCTGTAAATTTCAGCATTTTCATTTGACTATTTTAAAATGGTACAATAAAGAGGATCTATACAATAGGGTCTTGTCTTCTCATAAAACTTGTTCAACTTGTCTTTTTCTGTGTTTGAGGGCATCTTGATATGTAGCGGGATGAACAGCTGCATAGTCGCCCTAATAATTTTATTACAGTACATATACGGATTCCACAATGGTCTTCAACATTAATCAAAAAATCTCATGGTAACAGGGAACATAATTTAAAGGGTTCGGCCCGAATTTTTAGAAATTGTGTGGAGCTGATAATATTTTTCAAAATGATGAATCTCTGGTATTCTGGGTCTAATTTTTACAACGAAGTTCCCACCCACAATTTTATCTGTAGTTAATGGTTCTATAAATTATTTAATTTTATTATTCCATGTTCTAAATGTTTATTGTACTTTTGTAATTTCTATATAAGAAAATACCGTTTACAGAAAGTCAAGCTAAAAAGACGTTTAAACCATGTACAGTAATAGTTTAACTTTAAACTTGGAATAACTCTTAAACCGTGTTGGGGAAAGCCATTTCTGGTTTAAAGCAAAATTAATCTAGGTTTATCCTCAAATGTGGTTTAAACGTAGATGGGGAAAGCGGCCCTAAAAGTGTTAACAATTATTCCTCAATATGATTTTAATTTTACCCTTATTTTTTTAGTTTTCATTTTGGAACAGAAATGTGACTTCAAATAAATTTTTGTTTAAGGTGGGGTCTAGAGTGTGTTCACCATGTTGTTTGTTAAAATTGGGAAAGGGATTCAATGAGTTTACGTTGGGTGGGGTCAAGTACTTGTAAAATGGGTGTCATGCCATTAATGTTAATTTTGTGATTGAATTGGGTTCTGTGTAGTGTGAGTGCCGAGTTTTGTGAGTCAGAAGTGAGGTCATGTTTGTGTTGGTATTTGCCTTTTTTCAAATCAATCACCAAACTAAGTGTTAACTATCGATCCTTACTGAATTACTGGATCCTCTTTCAGACGCTGTGAATTGAAGACTTCAATTCACAGCGTCTGAAAGAGGATCCAGTAATTCAGTAAGGATCGAAAGCTAACGTTCTAAACATCCAGAAGACCATTTTATTATGTGAAAATTTATTAAGAACTTTGATATATTTGCAGTTTATTATTAACTAAGGCCTCCTAACTTGATACTTACTAAACTTAGCGTTTGACTGCTTTGATTTCTACTATATATATATATATATATATATATATATATATATATATATATATATATATATATATATATATATATATATATATATATATATATATATATACTTATACACATATATATATATACTACTATATATATATATATATATATGCCATATATATATATATATATCATATACATATACGTGAGACTAAAGAAGTTACCTGCATTATATCTCGAAAACTAAGATAGGTACAAGAAAACTGATAACATATATGGAATCAGCGTATGAAATTTGTATGGAAAATGAAAAAAAATTTACTTTTTTTATTTTATTTTTATATCTCCAAAACTACGTGTAATTTGAAACTAATAACATATTAGAATCAGCATTATGAAATATTATGTATGAAAAGGGCTTTTGTTTTTAAATAAAAAGAATACCCCAGGTAAGCCGCAAAGGAATGAAAGAAGTCGGGGTCTGGTGCTCCTGGGGACGGCAGGGTTGGACTATTTCTCCCCCCTCGGGAGGTCTCGGAACCACTCTTTTGCTATTTGGAAGATTATGTGGGGTTTGCTCCACGCCCTACGGGGTGTGGGAACGTCCCCCTCTGTGTCCCACAGTCGGCTCCGAGCCCCTAAAAATATTTTACTTTGAGTTTCATATATGTTTTGGTTTTTCTTCTACCTATATTAGTTTGGATGTTATAAAAAAAATAAGAATAATTTTGTTTCATTTTCCATACAAATTTCATACATGTTCCATATATGTTATCCCAATGTGCTCTATCTTCCAGTTTTCAATTCAACTTGATTTATTTCCTACCACCCTCCATACCTCATATATATATATATATACTACCATATATACACTATATATATATAAATATTACTATACCTACACTATATATATATATACATATATATATATATATATATATATATTATTTCTTTCATTTTTACCCATAACTTTTTCTCCCTTCCCTCTTTCTTTCTTTGCCCTCTAAAGTTTTTCTCTTTAAAATCTTCTTTTTACTTGTGTTGTCATTGAAGACCTACGTTGAATCATTTGCATGAATTTTCTCATGATTGTATTTTTAAGGATCAGAGTGCATATGAATTTACATACACTCTACAGGAGATACACCTACACACACACACACACACACACACACGCACACACACACACACACACACACACACGCACACACACACACACACACACGTGTAGGGTCATCCCCTGTCGTTTGCGATGCTTCTCCACAGGACCCTCTCCTCGTACAGTCGATGTTCCTCCACCTGATCCAGCGTCCATCCCCTCTTCGCCACAGCCGCCGCTACTCCATCCTTCCATCTTTTCCTTGGTCGTCCCACCGGTCTTCTACCTGCAGGCTGCCATGCATAAAATCTGGCTGGGTATCTATCTTCATCCATCCTTCTGATGTGTCCATATCATCTCATTGTTGTCTCTCGATCAAATCCTCCACCGCCTCGACCCCAACTCCTCTCTTATCTCAGTGTTCCATCTTCTCTCTTCTAGTCCCCACTTTATGTGTTATAGCACCCTCATTTCGCCGCCACGATCACTCCTTGTTCTGGTTGCCAAATTCCACGGCTCGACCAGCGAAGGCGCAGTCTCAAAGAATCATTTAGAGTATAAATAGGTATTTTAACACTGTCTCGTCCATGTCTGTTTTTCTCAGCAAAAGTACAACTGACCAACTTCTCAAGTAGTTGTTATTCTTTTCTCTATTTCACCTCATGTTACCATTTGCCGTAACTCAAAATGCCAAGGTTCTCATGTTTTATTCTTTCCCCACAGTCTATCTTTCGAAGTTCTCTCAGCCCCACACAAGCTGTCTTCTATCCTCCCAGTCTTTACTCTTATTCATCTTCAATCCCTCAAATGCACAGCACCTCCTCCCATCTGATCAGTACTCTCTGTAACGTCTCCCTGTCTCTTGCAACCAGAGCAATATCGTCTGCATATGCCATTACAACAATCTCCTTCTCCTCTACACCAATCTCTCGCATACACTTGTCCATATACAGGATGAATAACAATGGTGACAACACTCTCCCTATGTCCACAACACCTGTCTTCTTCACGCCCAAACCACTGTCTATCCATACACTGTCCTGAGCTGTGCTTTCAAACACAGTAGTAAGGTCCCCTTATCGCTCCAGGTTTATCTGGTAGTAACCGTCCTGGGAGTGTCTCAAAGTTTTTCAGGTACACTGTCAAAGGCCTTCTCTAAATCCACAAGCCATATACATTTCATATCCACTCCCAGCTCTTCTCTCATCTTTAGAGAGAAATAACAGATCCATGTTACCTCGTCAGGGCCTGAATCCATACTGTGCTTCATTCAGCTTGTCCTCGACCTCCCGCCCTGAGCCTTTTCTTCAATATCCATTCATATAACTTCATGGCATGCGGCAGCAACGATATGCCCCTATAATTGGAACAGTCGCCCCTATCTCCCTTTTTGAACACCGGACATACTATCGCCCTGCCCCACTCCGCAGGTAGTCTCTCCACTCTCCAGAAATCATTAAACATCTTCAACATCCATTGCATGACCTCCTCACATCGCATTATCTCCACCGGCAGCCCATCACATCCTGGACTCTTTCCATTTTTCATATTCCCCATTTGCCATCTCCAATAACTTATCATTTAAACCTCATCCATATCTATATATATATATATATATATATATATATATATATATATATATATATATATATATATATATATATATATATATATATATATATATATAAATATCTAGCATAATAATATATATATATATATATATATATATATATATATATATATATATATATATATAACTAATATATAATATATATGCTATATATATATAATATATAGCGCATATGCCTACCTTATATATATTTTATGTTTATATCTAATAATATGTATATATATATATATATATATATATATATATATGTATATATATTAATAATATAATATATATATATATCTTATAATATATATAATATAATAATAATATAATATATAAATATATATATATAATATATTATAAAAGGGACATAATATGTATATATATATATATATGCGCTTAGGTGCGTGAAGTTCGGAGTGCTAATCAAACAGGTTTGGCCACTCAATTGATCACCAAGTTGAACCCGTCACCGTTTATGGGAATTTTCAGCAGTGTCATTACAGTTACGGCATAATTTCATTAGCCACACTAATATCATTGCCTCTCACTCATCCATAGCCAACGTAACGGTACAACCTTTAGCCACATACAGACACCTACATTCCTATTCGCCTCACGCACAGTAGGTCTGTGGAGTCCTAGCCCTAGCCACTTTGCTGATGGCTGGAATATGACGAGTCCAGACTGGGGCTGGGGTTACTATCCACCCTGATAACTATTACCTTACTTATGGGCCCTGGTCGGGGAAAAACATAAATCAGTAACGCTTTACGTTAGTGAAGTAAAATATTATACTAGCAACTAACTAACTATTATATATATATATATATATATATATATATATATATATATATATATAACATAATATATATATATATATACTATATATATATATATATATATATATACTCAACTGTACTAACTATATATATATTAGTAGCTTAAAAACTTTATTCGTCCTTGAAAATCGAATAAACGAACAAGATTTGAAATTCTAATTTTATTGTAGTTGCACGAAAGGAAATTCTGAAAATGAAACTGTTTTCATAAAAAAGTTTAAATTTCATTACAGAAAAGTTACAAGCCGATAACTTTGTTGAAATGCTTGCAAGTTATAACAGATAAATTCTATCAATTTCAAATAGAATTTTGAAAGTTATGACTTCTTTTCTATTTCAATTTAAACAAGTCTGGTTAAACCTTGAAATGGATATTTAGAGGAGTTTATCCATTTGAACCTTTGGAATTTTCATATGTGTATTCTTTTTGTCTTCTCTATAGATTAGTATTGTATTTTGTGTCCGCTTAAGCTACGAAAACAAATTATTTCAACTGTGCTTGCGATGGAAAGCATAAATATCACCATTTCTAATTAAGAGAGAAAAGCGAAAATCGCGTATTTCAAATAAAGAAACATTTGGTCGCTTTATTCGACTTGAAGTTTAAGTTTATTTTAAAGGAAATTGCCAATGCTATTATCTTCGGTGATCAATTCCAAATGTACTCAAATTTATCACCAATTTCTACAGATAACCATATTTAAAGAAGCACATTTAGCTCAATATACACACACATACACACAAACATTCTCTCAATCCATTAATTTTAGTAAATATGCTATGTTTATTAAAACAATAATTTTTATGAAATAAATATTGAAAATTGTTCACATTTGAAAGTGAAATTACTGAAACGCAGATAGAAATAAAATCAGGCCTTATTTGACTCTCTCTCTCTCTCTCTCTCTCTCTCTCTCTCTCTCTCTCTTATCCCTCTCTCTCTGAGAGGGTTCTCTCTGTCTCTACTGTCTTGTATCTCTCTGTCTCTCAGGACTCTCTCTGTCTCTCTGTCTCTCTCTCTGTCTCTCTGTCTCTCTCTCTGTCTCTCTCTCTCTCTCTCTCTCTCTCTCTCTCTCTCTCTCTCTCTCTCTCTGTCTCTTCTCTCTCTCTCTCTCTCTCTCTCTCTCTCTCTCTCTCTCTCTCTCTCTCTCTCTCTCTCTCTCTCTCTCTCTCTCTCTCTCTCTCTCGTTTTATATTCGCTTGTTTGCTTCCTCTTTCAAACCTTTATCAAATTTGACTACTAAGGCATATTTTAAAGGAAGCAAAATGACGAAATATTAAATTGAAAACACTGCGAAAACAAAAGTATATATATAGTAGAGGTGTACCGGAATTCCGGCCGCAATTTAGGATTTATTTTGGTTAACTGCATGTAAATATTTCTTCAAGGTCTTACCATCGATTAAATGTTAAATTTATTTTACATAAATTGCTTCTATAACCACTCTACTACTGATATATATATATATATATATATATATATAT
>JABUQX010104948.1:0-2500 GCA_015478945.1 Trachelipus rathkii | reverse complement strand
GTTTGGAGTGGAGAGAGGGTTGAGACAAGGATGTGTAATGTCGCCGTGGCTTTTCAATTTATTTATGGAGAGTGTTTGCAGAGGAATGATGAGGGAGGGGAGAGGGGTGGAATTGATGGATAGGGGTGATAGATGGGAAGTGAACATGATACTATTTGCGGATGATACTACCTTGGTGGCGAAGGATTCAGAAGGGTTGTAGTATTTGGTGAAGGAGTTTGAGAGAGTGTGTGGACAAAAGGGTCTTAAGATAAATCCAGGTAAGAGTAAAGTGTTAGTGTTTGAGGAGGAGGAAACAGATGAGGGGATGGAGTTAGAGATTAGAGTAGGAGGTGTAGTACTGGAAGAAGTAAAGGTTTTCAGATATTTAGGGATGGATTTGGGTAAGGAAGGAGGGATGAAGGAAGAGATAGATCACAGAGTAGGAGAAGGAATGAGAGCATTGAGTGGTTTGAGGGAATTATGGAAAGGGGGGATTTATCACATAAACTCAAGATAAGTATGTTTGAAAAAATTTGTGTTCCAGCGGTACTATATGGGTGTGAAACATGGGGGTTGAATGCTAGGTCCAAGAAGAAATTAGAAGTGTTTGAGATGAAAGGGTTGAGAGCGGTTTGTGGGGTTAGTAAGAGAGAGAGGATTAGGAATAGGGTAATAAGAGAGAGATGTGATTGGAAGAATGGTTTGGTGAGAAGAGCGGAGAAGGGAATGTTAAGATGGTTTGGACATCTGGAGAGAATGGAGGAACAGAGGGTGGTTAGGAGAGTTTGGGAGGCGGAAGGGATAGGAAGGAGAGGAAGGGGGAGACCAAGAAGAAGGTGGATGGATGGAATAAAGGAAATGTTGGAGGAGAGAGGGATGAGGGTGGAAGAAGGTAGGGTGTTGGCGAGAGATAGAATGGAATGGAGGAGGTGGGTGAGGGCGAGATGAAGGAAATATGTATTAGGGAAGCTGCACGTACCACTACCCCGCTTAAGCGGGAATAAGTGTCTGTATAATAATATATATATATATATATATATATATATACACATATATTTATATATAATATATTATATATATAAAAATAAATATATAAATATAATATATATATATATATATATATTATATATATATATATATATATATATATATATATATATATATATATATATATGAAACAGAATATAAATATATATTATCATAGATTATCATATATATATAATATTATATATATTATATATATATATATATATATATATATATATATTATATAATATATATATATATATAATATATATATATATATATATATATATATATATATATATATTAAAAATTTGAGCTATTCCTTCTAAAACGCTTTCTTTATCTAAACCGTTTTCTGTAGTGGACTCCAAGATTAACTTTAATTCCATGATTTTATTTAAAGTCACTCTTTTCCTTCCATTATTCTTAAGCATTTTTGTAGTTTCTTTATTATTTTATTTGTTTTATTAAATATTCTATGTTATAAAATTATTATATTTTGATATAGCATTAAACTATTATTTATAAACATGTATTTATTAAAAAAAAAATTGTTACTCTAATTCAGGCACCATCTCGCCATTTGATATGGCATTGAATTGCAGCATTTTTAATGGGTTAAAAAGCGTTATTTATAACGGTTATTCTTTCATATCTTTTTCGTTTGAATTTTGCATAATCTTTTATATATATTATGTAATAATTTCAATTATTTGACCAACTTTAGCAAAAATAAAAGAGAATTTTATCGTAACATTATGAAATTTGCAAAAATAGATACAACTCACAGCAGTGCAATAAGAACTCACGCGGTCATCTGCTAGGGCCCAGGTTCAATCCCAGCAGGGTGAAATTACTTAATGGGGAATTTTTATCAATATATATATATATATATATATTATATATATATATATTAATATAATATATATATATATATAATATATATATATATATATATATATATATATAGTTATATATATATTAAGAACTGCTAAGACTCTCGCAGTCTTCAATAATTAAAGATATTCTAATTCTTCTAATTAGCGATACGAACTCCAGCCCTCGAAGTTGTTTCAAACCAGGGATTTGCATCCACTAGACGCAAACGATTAGCTCATCGTGCTCATCTTTGTTCAAGTGGTCAAAACACTGCGTTAAGCAACTTCGTGGGCCTCGAGTTCGATTCTCAATTACAAAAAGATTAATATTATATATATATATAAATATATATATATATATATATATATATATATATATATATATTATATATATATATATATATTTATATTATTATATATATATAATATATATAATAAATATATGTAATAAAAAGGAGATTACCGAACTCATTAAGAAATTCGAGAGAGAGAGAAAAGAAGATGGCGATCGAGAAGAGGAGGAGGAGGGCGGGGGAGAGTATCCGACGCGGCTAGGATCCGGGATATTTCATTTCGTTAAAATGTTGACCCTGAAAGAGTATTTTTCGCACCCT